>VONZ01003170.1:0-27099 GCA_012976165.1 Labeo catla | reverse complement strand
TGTTGTTAACATGATTAATGAGTACATAGTATGATTGGCATGTTACTAGCATGTTGCTAGCACGATTAACGAGTAACTAGCATGATTCTAGCATGGTTGTCATGTTACTAGCATGTTGCAAACATGATTAGCATGTTGCTAGCATGATTAACGAGTAACTAGCATGATTCTAACATAATTGGCATGTTACTAGCATGCTGTTAGGTTGATTAGCATGTTGTTAGCATGTTTCTAGCATGCTAAAAGCGTTACTAGCATGTTGCTAGTATGATTAGCAAGTTACTAGCTTGATTCCAGCATGATTCCATGACCATTCTGTGATTATTAGCATGTTACTAACATGTTGCTAGCATGATTGTAGCATGATTAGCAAGTTACTAGCAAGTTGATAACATCATTAATATGTTACTAGCATGTTAGCATGAGCAGCATGTTACTAGCATGATTTTAGCATGATTAGCATGTTACTAACAGGTTGTTAGCATGATTCTATCATGATTAGCATGGTACTAACATGTTGATAGCGTGCTAACATGCCAATCATGCTAGTTACTTGTTAATCATGCTAGTAACATGTTAGTAACATGCTAATAATTATAGAATAATTCTAGCATTGTGCTGAAATCATGCTAGTAACTTGCTAATCATACTAACAACATGGTAGTCATGCCAACAACATACTAGTTACATGACAATCATGCTAGTTACTTGATAATCAACAACATGCTAGTAACCTGCCAATTATGCTAGAATCATGCTAATCATGCTAGTAACTTGCTAATCACGCTAACAACATTCTAGTAACATGCTAATCAAACTAGCAACATAAGTTTTGCAGCCTATTAATTTTATTCTAACATGTGTGTATGTTTAGATACAAACACAAACTAACATGTGTGAGAGCGTTTCTACTACTTAGAGATGGAATGCAAACACAAAACTCAGCCAATCACAGCGAGGATCATCATTTGTCTATGAGTGACTGAGTGTGTGTTTCTGCATGTTCATTCCTTTATTTTAGTGTCACACTGACAAACTGAAGATGAAGGTTCACCTGGTTCATGTGAGGAAGAGGTTTCTCCTCGTTCTTCTCTTTCCCTCTGCTCAAGTCCTGAAGCATCTGCTGCAGCTGCTCCTCGTAACTCTTCCTCTCTCCTTCAGACACATGAGAAGTGCATCATTACAGATGAACTCAGCCTCTCACAGACACTCATGAACACACACACACACACACACACACACACACGTACCGTTGGGCAGGTTGACATAGAGAGGTCTGGTGCTGGACAACACTGGACTCTTCAGAGGAGACGAGTCTTCTGCGTCCTCACTCAGAGCTGTGAAGAACATCACACACCATCAGGAGCACTTCCTCTCCAATGTCACATGTGCGAATCACAAATAACTTCATGGGATTTAAAGACAATTAATATTCATTATAATTATGGATTCAACTGCACTGACAACTTGATCTGAATAATGACTCTATTGTCTACTGTAGAGCTGCTTTACAGCTGAAACCAAGTTTGATTCATAGTTGATTCATTTTACAGCAATAACACTGTTATTTTTCTGTTTATTACTGTGAAGCTGCTTTGAAACCATCTGTGTTGTATAAAGCTCTGTTAGAAATAAATGTGACTTGACATTAATGCACTGCAAAAACGGTTTCTTCCTCAGCATTTTTGTTGTTTTTCAGTACAAATATCTAAATATCCTTAAATGAAGATACATTTACTGGAGAAACAAAATGACTGAAGATAAGAGGTCTTGTTTTCTGAAAAAAAAAATCATCAAAATTAAGTGAGCTTCTGCTTAATACATGAAGAAATATTGCCAACTGGGGTAAAAAAAAAAGATTTAATTGTCCCTGAGTAAAGTTGATTTTTCTGATCAAATTTTCTGATCTTGATTTTTCTGAATTTGATATTAAATATAATTTTTGAAATTGATCAGAATCAAAAAATTGATCAATTTCAAAAATTCATAACTTAAGTAATTTTAATTCTCAAGTAAATTTATCTTTAGAAATGTTTAGATATTTCAGGGTTTCTGCTTCTGTTTTTATGATGGCAAATTTAAGACTTTTAAAAGACATTTTAAGATGTTTTAAGACCAATTAAAGAAAATGTAAGGAAGGAATAAATGAAAGGAAACACAATATATGTTCTCTAAATGTAAATACATAGTTAGTTTTTCATTTAACTCATTTTTGTCATATACATTTTAATTTTACATCAGTTTGTTTTATTTCAAGTGTTTCACAATGGGGTTTTTTTTATATGGTTTTAGTGTTTTATTTCCATGTTTATGGTTTTAGTTTTTAATTTTGCAAGAAACTTCTTCATTTTGCTTCTCCAGTAAATGTATCTTGATTTAAGGATGTTTACATATTTGTGACCCTGGACCACAAAACCAGTCGTAAGGGTCACTTTTGTAAATTTATACGATTTATACATAATTTCATCATCTGAAAGCTGAATAAATAAGATTTCCATTGATGTAAAATTAAGAAAATCAACTTTAAAGTTGTCCAAATGAAGTTCTTAGCAATGCATATTACTAAATTAAAAATTAAGCTTTGATATATTTACGGTAGGAAATTTAATAAATGGAACACTGAATTTTTGGCTATTGCTACAAATATACCCGTGATACTTATGAGTGGTTTTGAGGTCCAGGGTCAATTTGTACTGGAAAACAAGACAAAAACACTGAGGAAGCTATACATTTTTGCAGTTCATAAAACATTTAATGGCATTAGTTTATGAATTTAAGACTTTCTGCTCTAATTTAAGACATTTTTAGGGGTGAATCTGTAAAAGGGTGAATAAAAACTCTTTAAAGAGCTAAAAAAAAAAATCATCATCTTCAGTGTGGCGTAAGTGAAGTATGAATCTGAAGGACTTTGCGGTGACTGAACCTGGTGGGATGTGCAGTCGATACAGCAGCCGTATCTTCTCATTCAGCTCCTCACAGTACAGAACGTCTGCAGAGAAACACTGCTGTCAGTGATGGAGGAAAACACACATGTATGTCTCATATCTGAAGCTCTCGTACCCAGCATCTGAGCGAACTGAGAGAAGGTGACGAGGCTGTCTCTGTCCTGGTCCAGCAGGGTGAAGGCGCGCTGGGCGACGGTGTCCGTGTGCGTCCCGCAGTTCCACGGCGTCAGCAGCTCATACAGGCTCTTGAACTGAGCCCGATCCACCACATAGCGCTCAGTAGAGCTGCCCGCCGCCGCACGAGGAGGAGGAGGAGGAAACGCGGAGGAGGAGGTGCAGACTCCATCACCCCAGTACAGACTGATGAAGTGCTCCGTCTGAAACACAAACAGGGTTATTACAGTTAACCACAGCCAAATACACTGAATACATGTTCATTAACTCTTTAAAAAAAAAAAAAATTAATATATATATATATATATATATAATTAAAAGTTTATTAAAAGTTAATAATAAATAATTTACATTGTTATAAAATATTTATATTTTGAATAAACACTGTACTTTTTAAACTTGTTATTCATGAAAGAATCCTGAAAAAAAAAAAACACAGGTTCCAAAAAATATTTGGCAGCACAACTGTTGATATTATCCAACATTGATCATTCTAATAATAAATCCGCATATTAGAATGATTTCTGAAGGATCATGTGACACTTAAGACTGAAGTAACAGCTGATAAAAATTCAGCTTTTCATCACAGGAATAAATTCTTTTTTAAAGTATGTTAAAATAAAAAACATTATTTTATATTGTAAAAACATTTTGCAATATTACTGTTTTTTTTTTCTATATTTTTAATCAAATAAATGCAGCCTTGATGAGCATAAGAGACTTCTTTAAAGACTATTACAAGTCTTACTGACCCTAAACTTTTGAACGGTAGTATATATATATATATATATATATATATATATATACACACACATACATACATACACACACACACACACACACATTTATTATTATTATTATTATTATTGTGTTGAATTTCTTCAGGTTTCTTTGATAAATAGAAAGTTTCTTATCGGAAATAGAAATCTTTTGTAATCTTTTATCATCACTTTTGATCAATTTATAGCATCCTTGCTAAATAAAAGTATTAACTTCTATTATTTCTTTCCCTAAAAAAAAAGAATTCAATGGTATAGTTTATGTTACAAAAGCTTTTTATTTCAGACCAACACTGATTTTTGGATCTTTCTATTCAAAGAATCCATTACAATTAAAAACATTAATAAATAAAAACCAATAAAAACCTAACTGCACAAACAAGCACTAATTAATCAGGTTGAACAATGTGAACTTGCAGTTTGAGAGACTAGTAAAGATGAAAACATCTTTTATTCTCCTCAGTATAAGCATAAACACTTCAGAAGCATCAGTACTGCACCTTGAAGAGGTCGTAGAGCTCCGACAGGTCTTCCTGCGACAGAGACACTTCAGGTGTGACTAACCGCAGCTGCAAACACACACACACACAGTCAAACACAAAACAAACACATGTGCATAAGGCTTTCAGAGGAACTGAATGAGAGTGAAGAGTCTCACGGCGTTGTCTTTGGTGGTGTCCTCATGCGCCTGCAGCACCTGAACGCGGTGATGGGAGCGCAACATCTCCACATGCTTCACCGTCACACCGCCGAATTTCTGACAACAGAGGAAGATAAACTAAAATGTAAGGATGTTTTGATATTTGATATTGATGTTTGGCTCAGCAGACACACACACACACACCTCATACGCATCAGTGATGAGCGTGGTGATGTTCAGATGAGCAGAAGCTCCTGCATCTTCAGGACAAACGTGCGACTCCTCTTCATGTCTGACCTGCTCCAGGAAACTAACACACACACACACACACACACCAAACCATGAGTGAGAGATAAAACATCTTTGAGACTCACAGAAGAACATCAGTGCTCAAAACTACACTGTCAAATAACATGTCAAACAAGTTTATATCAAGCCACATCATAGATAATCATAAGGTTTTTATTCGTCTATGATATATATAGTTTTACTGTTCATAAAGGATTGATCTAAATATCAATAACAAACTAATATGATAAGTCTGATTAATTTCTGTGGATCAGTTCAAAGAGTTTAAGTGAATCAATCCAAAACTAATTGCATCATCACTCAGAAACCTTCACTGAAGTCTGTGTTATTCATATGAAAGTGTTTTAGGTTTTAAAAAGTAGATATTGCTGTTTATGACCGTGTTGTTAAATTTAAATGACAGTGACTCTTTCTTTCTTTAGTTTTTATAACTGTGCTGCCTTAATGATTTGACGATTTCTCATGCTTAATGAAAAACGAAACCAGAAAAAAATATTCGAAAACCCGCTCCGAAATCCCGAAATGAAACAAACGATTCGCGATTCGCTCTCCGAAGTTCCGATCTAAATCAAATGACTCGCGATCCGCAAGCCGAAGTCCCGATCTGAATAATAACTCGCGAACCATAATTTCGGACACGACTCGGAGCGCGGATCGCGAATCATTAAATTCGCGAAATGATTCACAAACCCGCTCCAAAGTGCCGATCCGAATCAAATGATTTGCGATACGCGATTTCAAGTCCCGATCTGAATCAAATGATTCGCGATCCACACTCCGAAGTCCCGATCTAAAAAATGATTCGCGAACCATCATATCATATCAGGACTCGGAGCGCGGATCGTGAATCATTAAATTCGCGAAATGATTCACGAACCCGCTCTAAAGTTCCAATCTATATCAGATGATTCGCGATACGCGATTCGAAGTCCCGATCTGAATCAAATGATTCGCGAACCATCATATCATATCAGGACTCGGATCGCGAATCATTAAATTCGCGAAACGATTCACAAACCTGCTCCAAAGTGCCGATCTGAATCAAATGATTCACCATTTGCGATCCGATTGGAGCGCTTCGAAACATTTATTGAATCATTTACAAGCTTGTAAATCATTACAAGCAATGTCGAACATCGAAAATGAATGGCTCTTTGGTAGTAAATCACTTTAACTGAATGATCAAAGTCACGCGTTCGAATCAATCGGAGCGGTTCCAGCGTAAATGACTCACTCAGCGTAAATGATTCGGTTCATCTGTTGCTCTTTTCGCGTCTTCATTCATGTTTACACAACACTGTCAGTACTACTACTGGTTTAGCTTGTTAGTTTTATGACATTAACTAAAAAAAAAATTAAACATTTATTTCATAGATACATTGTCTTTCAATAATTCAAGCATTTTTAAGCACCTCTTCGGGAATATTGCTATTTTCAAGGATTTTCCAAGCAAAGTCAAATTCAAGTACTTTTAGCACCTTGTACAAACCCTGATTACAGATGAAATATTGGTGCATATAAATGAAAATGATTAATAAAAATATTACACAGGAAATATTGGTGCATATAAAATATGTTAATATAATAAAATAAATAAATACTATGAAATAATTATGAAAATGAAATAATTAAATGTGAAAAAAATGGTGCATATAAATGAAAATGATTGAATATAAAATGTTCAATAATTAATGAAATGATTAAATATGAAATATTAGTACATATAAATAAATATGTTTAATATGAAATATTTAATGATTACATATGAAATATTGGTGCATGTAAGTAAAATGATTAAATGTGAAGTATTAAATGATAATAACCAATTAGAAATACTGGTGCATATAAATGAAAATGATCAAATATTTTATGATTAATGACATTAAATAGGAAATATTGCAGATTATTTACATTATTAAAATAATTACTTTTTACATGAAACACTTTGAACCTACTCGACTATAATGACTGATTGATTGAAATGGTGCTTCCTCTGGCTGCAGACAGACATACAGTCATTCTGCTGGTTTCAGAGTGAATATGGATCACTGGAGGTTATTTGAGCCGGCAGTGACTCACCTGGACAGTATCATGAGCGCGTGTCCGTCGTCGCTGCACGTGCTCAGCTCGGTCGCGTTAGCGTCCAGCACCGCCAGCGCGATCTGGAAGATGGCCCTGATGCCCTGGTAGAAGAAGCAGTCGAGGACACACAGCGCGCTGCGGAAGGGCAGAACGTTGATGAACAGCGTCAGGAACCACGTGAGCGACGCCGACGCCAGCGGAGAGAGGTCAGGCACGCGCTCGGTCAGTTCCGGCAGACGCTCGCGGATCAGCTCCTCAAACACCGACTGATCCACCTGAGCTCCTGACAGACGGGAAGTGACATCAGCAGCGTTACACGAGCACCATCACAGACAAAACAGAGCCAAACCAGCAGAAACCCACAAACCAAACCAAACCACACACTTCACACACTACATCTGACAAAGAGGAAGAGATAAGGGAACTAACTGTGCCATAAAAGGTGCCTTCGTATTTTTCTAAATTGCCTTTAAGTTGAAAGAGCTGCTATTATTTTGAGTTCTCGAGCAAAGACAAAAAAAACTGTGCTACCTGAAATAAAATACATTTAATAAACCCTCAAATTTATTTTATTTTAAAGCTGATTGCCAGGAAATAATTTCCCTTTTTCTTATCAAACATCAATTAGACAGAAAACATTGCTCCAAAAATAAATGCACCCAATAAATCTCCACAACTTTTCCAGTCAAATCATTTGAAAGAGTTTCAGTGAATCAACTGATGTTTTAGTAAATATTTGTGGGTAAATATTACTGTTTATGACTAAATTGGTGAATTTTAATGACAATGATTTTATATATATATATATATATATATATATATATATATATATATATATATACACACACACTACCGTTCAAAAGTTTGGGGTCAGTAAGACCTTGGTGGAATGTAGTCTTATTAAAGTCTCTTCTGCCTATCAAGGCTTCAAAATGAGGAGGATTAAAATATAGAAAACAGTAATATTAAAAATGTTTCTACAATATAAAATAATGTTTTTATTTTAAATATACTTTTAAATAGAATTTGTTCTGGATGTGAAAAGCTGAATTTTATCAGCTGTTAAATGTCACATGATCCTTCATGTTCCTCCTAATATGGATTTATTATTAGAATGATCAATGTTGATAATATCAACAGCCGTTGCCAGTCATTTTTTGGAACCTTTTCGGGTGGATTCTTTCATGAATAAATAACAAGTTTAAAAAGTACAGTGTTTATTCAAAATATAAATATTTTATAACAATGTAAATTATTTATTATTAACTTTTAATAAACTTTTAATTATTAACTTAATACATCCTTGGTGAATAAAAGTATTAATTTCTTAAAAAAGAAACAATAAAAATGTACTGACCCCAAACTTTTGAACGGTAGTGTATATATATATATATATATATTACTTTTAAGTTAAAAGAGCTTATATTATTTTGGGTTCTCACCTGAAGAAAAAACTTTTTTTGCTACCTGAAAAAATAAATAAATAAATAAATAAATAAAAACAAACTCTAAAAAACATTTCTTATTTGCTTATCAAACATCAATTAGAAAGAAAAACACTGCTCAATAAAATGCACCTGTTAAATCTGCATGACTTTTGAAAAATGTATGCTGTGGTGTTAAGTTTTAATTTATTTTCATGTCTTTTCCAGGAATCAGACTTTTAAAATGAAGCTTCTTCAGATATCAAGGTTTTCTGGGACTGTATTAATGCTGGTTCTCCAAGACAAAAAAAAGCTGTTGACGGGTAAATGAAAATGTAAAAAACCTTGCATTTTAGTTGTTTCAGCTTATTTTATTGCTTTCCTGTCTTATTTTAAGACATCTTGAGGCCCCCTAGTGGACAACTACTTCTTCAAGCAAAACCAGTTTTCCTTTTAACTTCTAAAAATATAATTGAGACCGCAATATACATTTCACAGCATTTACTAACCTTTGTTAATGTTCATCATGTCCATGTTCATGTTTGCTCACAGTGCATTAACTAATTTAATAGATACAACTTTTGATTAAAAAAATATTAATAAATGTTATTAATATAAACACATTGTTAGTTCGTCAGTTAATGTTAACAAATACAACAAAGTGTTACCTTTTTTAAAATATGTTTTTAATAATTTTAGTTTTAGTTATTTTGTACATCAAGTTTATTGCCAAAATGTTTATGCTTTTAGTTTTAGTTTCAGTTAACTATAATAACCCTGTTTCTGAAATGTGATCCAGACCAGTTTTTTTGCAGTTCTCTGAGTGATCTGTCTCAGTGGTATTCAAAACATTTACAAATCATTTACTACCTCAAACTGTAAAACAACAGCACAAAAGCAGACATTTAGAAGAGAACCACAGTGGTTTTCATGTTGTAGAGAGATTGTGAAACACACACCGATGACCCTGCGGTTGAAGTAGTCGGGCAGCATCCGCTCACACACAGTGACCAGCAGCCAGAACGCCTCCTCCTCTTTAGTGTACAGCAGCATCACAGACGCCAGGATGTTCATGGACTGCAGAGAAAACACACATCAGCTCTACATCTGGCAATAATGTTCAAATGTACAACCACTACATTTACCGTAGCTTTAACTGTGCGGCTTTGCCAGCCAGCCAAATCTTACAGTGCGCGCATCCGGACATGACGGGTTTCGGTAGGGCGGCGCGGCCGGTGGACGCTGGCGAGGGGCTTGATTCCCCAGCTCTGGCTTCTGGAAGGGGCCGGATAAGCCCGTGGAGCGAAGGTGCAGATCCCGCCTTCGATCTCCTCTCTAGAAGCATGTCGCTCTGCATCTTTCAGCAGATCCGCTGTAGTAGTTCGATTGTGCTACAGTGAGGAGTAATGAGTCTAAAAAAGACGACATTGGAGATGTTGGCACACACAATACTACACACACACACACATTAATACTACTACACACACACACACATGTTGTGTTTACATGTTTTATGGGGACATTCCATAGGCGTAATGGTTTTTATACTGTACAAACCGTATTTTCTATCGCCATACACCTACCCTACACCTAAACCTAGCCCTCACAGGAGACTGTGCACACTTTTACTTTCTCAAAAAAACTCATTCTGCATGATTTATAAGCCTGTTTCCTCATGGGGACCTCACAAATGTCCCCACAAGGTCAAAATTTACTGGTATTACTATCCTTGTGGGGACATTTGGTCCCCATAACGTGATAAATACCAGGTGCACACACACACACACACACACTCCAGAAAGAAGTGACAAATCAAAGTAAAAGTAAAACAAAGATAATGTTTGTAATTCTCTTAGGAACTTTTCCCTGAGCTGAGTTTTTATCTAGAATGACTCAAGTTTGCTCTCCAGAATTCTCTCTTGGTGGAATATTCTTCACTTCAAACATCAAAAGAAAAATACCAGGATTCAAAATATACTAATCACAATGTGTCTTGATGTTTTTGTCTTGACTCATTTTAAATGAGCTGACTGACATTAATAATGAGATAATAACTACTACTGGAGTTACATTATCTGAAATTATTTTTCATGCTATTCTTGATTCCAATTATTTGAGAAAATTAATACACTCAAAATTTTGGAATAATTAAGATTTTTTAAATGTTTCTGAAGAAAGTCTCTTCTGCTTACCCAGGCTCCATTTTATATTTAAAACTACTGTAAAAATAGTGTAATATTATTACAATTTAAAACAGCTGCTTTCTATGTGAATATCTGTTAAACTTGAATTTATTTCTGTGATGCGCAGCTGAATTTTCAGCATCATTACTCCAGTCTTCAGTGTCACATGATCCTTCAGAAATCATTCTAATATGCTGATTTCCTGCTCAGTAAACATTTATGATTATTAGCAATGTTAAAAACAGTGCAGCACAATATTTTTGTGGAAACCGTCATGCATTTTATTTTTTATGATTCACAGATGAATGTAATGTTTAAAATAACAGCATTTATTTGAAATCTTTTAGAACATTATAAATGTCTTTACTGGCAGTTTTGATCAATTTAATGCATCCTTGATGAATAAAAGTATTCATTTCCTTTTTAATCTTAGTGACCCAAAGATTTTGAATGGTAGTGCATCATAAAAATATCGTGCAGCACAACTGTTTTCAACACTGATAATAATCAGACGTGATTCTTCAACTCAAATCAGCATATTAGAATGATTTCTGAAGGATCATGTGACACTGAAGACTGGAGTAATGATGCTGAAAATTCAGCTGCGCATCACAGAAATAAATTACAGTTTAACAGATATTCACATAGAAAACAGCTGTTTTATATTGTAATAATATTTCACAATTTTTACTTGATTTTTACTTTTCACAGTAATTACTCATGTAATTATTCTAAACTTCTGATCAGTAGTGCAATTCATTTCAAAATTAGTTACATAATTGCATAACATATGGATGATGATCGCACTGCATATGGTAAAACTCCTGAGCGCACAGACTCAATATGATGAGCAGATGATCCAAATAAATAACCAAATAAGGGTGTTGATATCATTATCTCTACACAAATCAGCAGAAGAGGAAGTGATTCGTTGCTCAAAGGTTTGAGTCGGACAAATTTAGAACGACTAAAAAACACCATGGAAGTGACTTTCTTCTGTTCTGTGTCACCCTTTCAACTTCTCTCTTGCTTTGTTTCCATCTCTCACCGGAGAAGTTGAGCCACAGCTCTCCACGCAGAGACTCGGGGATCCCGAGCGCCACCAGCTTACGGATTTTATCCGTGCGGAACATGTGAACGCCGCGACCGAACTCGGTGAAGTGATCGTCCCACAATCGTTCTCGAACTTTTTCCATGTTCTGATGGAGGCAAAAACATGTTCAAAAAAGACAAGAAGTTATTTGCATAGAAAGATTTGCATTTTGCATAAAGTGTACTTTTGGAACCTCTAAACGTACAGTTCACCCAAAAATGAAGATTCTGCCATCATTTGCTTTTCCTCAAGTTGAAACTAAATTAAAAACCATTACTTGAATGAAATAAAATAAATGACAACATTTCTTATTTTACTTTAGTTTAACTTGATGCACCAAACTAAAACTGAAATTTAAAAAAATGAATAAAAACTATACAGACAAATTATTTAAAAAATCTACTAAAAATGACAAAACCCCCCTAAAACTTTAAAATGAAAACTGAAAATAAAAATTAAAACAGTAATATCAGTCTGCTGTACACAGTGATCATCCTCATCAGGCTTGTGTTACTCACACTGGTCTTGTTCTGTGCGTCTGATTGGCTGGGGTGGAATGTGGACATGACGTCCGTGTGGACGGTGTGACGTAGTGCTTTATCAGAGATGATGACGCTGCTGTCCTCTTCGTCTGATTGGACGGTGTCGTAACAGAAGGTGTAGTATGGTGTGGCGGAGATCTAGAGAGCAGAAAACACGATACGTTTATAAGAGTCCACTTATCACAGATAAGATGAATTTTTGATAATATTCAGTGTGTACCTCCTTATGTATTTGCTAAATGTGCATGTTCAGTATCATGTGCAGTGATGAACGCGTGACCAAGCCTTGCATGAATTATTACTAGTGACCTATTCTAATATGTACTAAGGTTTGTGTTTAAATGTCAATGAAATCTGTCGCCCTCACTGAGATCTGTTCACTCGTCTGAATAACCTTTGACAGATAAAACTAGAAATGATCAAACAGATCGTTTCAGCACTCATACGGTGGATTTCTTGCGCTGGTCGTGTTCACGGATCATGGTCTGTTTCCAGTGCAGAGCGCGCAGTCGGTCCCTGACGTTCTCCACCAGCTCGTCCCGACGGAGCAGCTCGATGAGCTGGAATGCTCGTTTACAGCGGACGCTAATGATGACGGGGTTAGGAAGAGTGCTGGTGCTCTCGGCCTTCTCAATGGACAGGATCTGCACACACACACACACACACACACACACAAATGAGGGTTTTCATTGATATAACATTTCTGCTCATGTGAGCTTCAGCCAAACTGATCCTGGTTTCTCTCAAGATGTTGTCAATTTCTGTCCCCTGATGGAGTTTGGGTTCATTGCCACTGTCACCTTTGGCTTGATTAGTGTGGGCTTAAAATATAGTTAATATTCTGCAACATATTGATTCGACTGTTGATTTCGATAATGACTCTACTGTCTTCTGTTGAGCTGTTTATAGCTGAAACTGAGTTTGTTTAATGTTTGATGGACTTCCTAAAACATTAACAGTGTTACTTTGCTGTTCATTACTGTGAAGCTGCTTTGAAATAATCCGTATTATATAAAGTGCTGTAGAAATAATTATGAATTGATTGGATTAAAACATTCCTAATGTTTCATAACAACTGTGTTATGAAAACTACCTTGTTACTATTCATGCTAAAGTGCTTTCTAAATTAAGACATACTGAATAATCAATGAATTAGAAAGAGTTTAATTTTCTGGGATGAGCTAAATGTCCTCATTAAAACAAACAAAAAATCATTATTGATACATTTATAATTCTTTTAAGATGCCCTTTGTCCTTATTGATACATTTATGACATTTTTTTTGTCTTATTGATACATTTTTTATACTTTTATAATGCTTTTTCGTCCCTGTTAATACATTTATGACATTATTTGTCCTCATTGATACATTTATGACCTTTTTTGTCCTTATTGATACAGTTATGAAACTTTTATGGTGCTTTTTGTCCCCGTTGATCCATTTATGACATTTTTTGTCTTTGTTGATACATTTATGATACTTTTATTGTGTTTTTTGTCCCTACTGATACATTTATGACCTTTTTGTGGGTACTGGTACATTTATGTCATTTGTCCTTATTGATACATTACTGAGATTTTTTGGTCCTTATTGACACATTTCTGACATTTTTTGTCCTTGTTGATACATTTATGATATTTTTATGGAGTTTTTTTGTCCTTACTGACACATTTCTAACATTTTTGTCCTTAATTTGATGACAAACTTTAATTGTGCTTTCTGTCCTTTTTGCAGATATTCTGCTAAATGCATATAGCACACAGCAGAATTCCTATAACCTGGTTACTCAGGAGCTGCTAATCTCTGACAGTCGTGTGACGAGTCTGTACCTCTGCGAGGGGTATGATGAGAGTACACTGGCCCTCCTCACGGCTGCTGAAGCACAGATACCCGTCTGTGGTGTAGACCGTGCCCGGAGTGTGGCAGCGGGCGTGAGGAGTCCAAATCGAGCACGACATCACTTCCTGCAGACCCTCGGCCCGCGGCAAGCCAAAGAGAGAGAGCACGTACTGCCTGAGGGCCTGTTCCTCCAACACCCTGTGAGGGACACAAACACACACAACCATGATCATGCAGCGGACTACGGGATAATGCCAAAGACTTCAGAAGATCTGACTATTTAAATCAATACAACTACCGTTTATTTGTAGATCGGAAACAGATGAAAGCTTCTGAACATCAAAGCAGCAGAGAACAAACCCACTGCTCTAGAAATACACATGCAAATGCAATTTGACCTTATTGATGCATTTTCGATATTTTTATGGTGCTTTTTATCTCCATTGATAAATTTGACATTTTTTGTCCTTACTGATACATTTACGGTGCTTTTTGTCCCTAATGACACATTTATGACATTTTTTGTCCTTACTGATACATTTATGACATTTTTTGACCTTATTGATACATTATGACATTTTTTTGTCCCTATTAAAAAAAATTGTCCTTACTGATACATTATGGTGCTTTTTGTCCCTAATGACACATTTATGACATTTTTTGTCCTTATTGATACATTTATGAATTTTTTTAGTCCTTATTGATACATTTATGGTGCTTTTTGTCCCTAATTACACATTTATGACATTTTTGTCCTTTTATTGACACATGTATGACTTCAGAAGATCTGACTACCATAAAGTTTCTGAACATCAAAGCAGCAGAAAACAAACCCACTGCTCTATAAATACACATGCAGCTACAAATGCAAATGCAGTTTTCACACCTATCGCACGACCCACAGCACCAGCATACTTTTACATGCAAGTACAACCCACACACTCGTGACTAGTGCGCTTATTTCCCATAATCATTAATCGTCCATTAACAGCTGTAATGCACTTGCTGTTCTGAATTTCTAAGAAACACCAGAAAACACTTTCACCACCAGCATTTGATTCACAACCATCATCATCTCTATATTCTGCAGGCTGCTGCTCTCTGTTCTGCTTTACTTGTTTGCACTGTCTTTCTCGTACATGAACTTCCCCTTTAGCAAAGGAAGTACATAAGAATAAAAGTCCTGCTGATGATAGGTGTGATTGCAAATGCAGGATGTGACTGCAGATGTGAAGCAGACGTTCACCTCTTGGTGATGTTGGTGGACTCCTGCAGCGACTGGTCGAGTGTGAGTCCGCCGCTGTCCAGCAGCCTGCGGAGGGCGATATCAGCCAGCTGACACATGACCCTCATCACCTCCTCCACGTTCAGAAACATGGAGAAATCCCTCTGTTTCCGTCTCGTGTGAACGCGGATCACGTCCGTCAGCAAACCCACCGACACGCGTTCCAGCCGCGTCACTTCGGCCCACGGAACTAACAGCTTCACTGAGCGCAAAAACAACACGCTTGATTTACACAAACAGCACAAAGATGCCAGAAGTGGTAAATGAGAGCATTACATTGATTTCATTCCTCACCCTCTTTGCCCAGTAGGAAGGAGTAGAAGGCGATGTGGTTGGTGGTGAGGTACAGCGAGCCCTGGCGCGGCACGCGGCCCTTCCAGCAGCAGCAGGAGTAATGCGTCACCAGTTTCTCTCGCTGAGGGAGGCCGAAGCGCTGCTCGAATCGCGCCAGATCTTCCCGAAAGCGTGTCGGATCATCTTCCCGAGCAGCCTGACTGCCCAGAACCTCCTCAGCAATTAAACCCTACACATATAGAGACATTTAGAGTCTGAACTGAACGTAATGTTTGTGTGCGTCTGTAGGGAGGCCATACTTTCACTTTGCCATGTACAAAACTGGCAGCGTCTTCTTTATTCTCAAACACGGCCATGTACGGCAGCAGGTTCTGATCCAGCCATTTCCAGTGTTTCTGCACCTCCTCTATCGTGGCTCCTGCAAACACACACAGACAATAAGTTAAATAAACTGTTAATGTTTTATGCCTTCACTTGATTATCAGCATTCTGATAATGAATTTGTATTAAATAATAAAAAGAGAGAAAACAGACAACACACTATTTCTGCGAAAAAAAAAAATAAATAATAAAATTCATAGGGCCCTATTTCTGTAAAAATAAAAAATAAATAAATAAAGTATCATCAATTTTAGCATCATAAATGTATCCAAAAGGACAAAGAATATCATAAATGTATCAATCAGCACAAAAAGCACTATACAAGTAAGAGTAAATCATTAAAATTTGATTCAGAAAATTAAAATGTTAATATATTAACACAGAAACATAAAAATGGAACGTTTAGTAAACAAAAGTTGCATGACTTTAATTAATTAGACATGCTTTTTGATTACTAAAATTTAACTACATAACTACTAGGGATGTCACAATACTCAATATAATATCGAACCGTTCGGTACGACATCCACGTTTTTTTGGTTTTGCATTTAAATAATTTACTTGTTTTATTTCTCTCGGAATTTGCTGTGTGCGCCCATGATTTCATGTGCTGAAATAAGGAAACGCTTCCCCGCTTATATTTGAAAAAGCAACACTTGCAGAGCATCTTCCATCCTAATGACATGACATGATAAGCCTTTGTAAACCTGTTGTCCAACAAAAGAGAACATTATAACTCATTTTTACTTCACAGCATCAGTCGAGTGTTTGAAATAACTTCCTTTTGTGATCTGATGTGGATTCTCATCATAGAATGAGGCAGACAATATATTCTATACTGTATGTCGATTGTGGCTTACAAATATCATTATTATTGCAGATGAGTGTTTATTGTTCTTACATTTCATCATTCAAAACGTTTAACGTTATGCTTTTATCCATATTAGAGAAGCTGAAACAGAACCACAGACTGTAAAAAAACATGAACGTAGTGTCCGTGACGTCACCCGTAGATTTCTGAAGAGCATTTTTGAAGCTCTTAGTGGGCGGGAGTCGGCCGTCGCCGTCTTGGAATCGCGTCATTGCACGTCACTCCCGGATAATCGAAAATGGGCAAATAGGCGGGACGTGGCTGGAGCTGGTTGCTGAAACCACGCCCGCCTAGCGCGACGGTGGTGACGGCAGCGGCAATCCACCCGTCACTTAAATGGCCACACCCTAAATTATGCAGAACTTTAAGGCTTAAAATAAAATAAACGAATGAGCTGATAAAAATTCACCCCCCTCACAGTTGACATGAAGGGCAAAATTAGCTATATAGACCAAAATCACTTTTTGTACCAGGCTGTAAACATATTTTTTCTGCTGTGAAGTTGGGCATTTTAACATGGGGAGTCTATGGGATTGACTCCCTTTTGCAGCCAGTCGATGAATTGCAGTTTTAGTCACTTCCGCGTTGGTTTCAAAAGGGAGACCGGGAGGTTGCCACTTGAACAGAACTTAACCAGTGCTACTTCTCTGACGCATATGTGAATTGTCTGCTCGAGGGCGCCCTCTGGCATCCAGTATGAATGAAACCCATACTATTTTGCGTAAAAATCTGAAAAATAATACCTCTCTCAAAAGAATATTAAGCAGACATTTAATAATCCAGGCTTTTTCCAGTGTACAGAAGTTTACAGAAGTATTTTGTTGTTAATTAGCTGCAAAAACACTCTGATTTGGCAAGCTATCAAAACCGAACCGAACCGAAAACCGTGGTTAAAAACCGAGGTACGTATTGAACCGTGGACTAACTGTATTGTTGCATCCCTAATAACTACATAAATTATTACAGGAAAAAAATAAAATTGGGAAAGAAAACAAAAAGTTGAAATTTGGGGGGAAAATTGTGGAAAAACAAAAAAATTATAAAAAAAAAAAAGGGGCACTATTATTGTGCAAATGTTAATAAGTTTATAGACTGTTAAAGTGTTATGAATTCAACTGATTAGACGTCCTTTTTGATTATTAAAATTAAGCCATTAACATGGAATTTGGGGAAAATAAAGCAGAATTTGGGAACTTTTAATAAATGACATAAAAGTCATAGTTTGAATTAATTAGACATGCTTTTTAATTACTTAAGTTTAATTAACCACTAAAATTGAATCAAAAAAATTAAACCAGAAAACAGGAATTTGGGAAAAATAAAACTTTTGCTAAAGTTTGGTAACTTTGTAACAACATAATATATTAATGAGATGTGATTTTTGATTACTAAAATTGAATTTAACCATTAAAATGGAATACAGAAAAATTTAAAATGAAATCAAACAGAATTTTGGAAAAATAAAACACAGACAATAAGATAACGCGGTCACATACACGTGCGAGTGACAGCATGACACACTGGTGTTTATGAAGAGTGTGTCACACGAGTGGGAGAAACACAAACACTGAAAATGAGCTCTCACCACTGGCTATGATCCAGCTGACCTGCGACCCGGGAACATGCAGAACGATCCGGAACGGGGCCACACGCGCATTCGAGTCCAACACTGTGTCCAACGCGCCCACCAGCAAACCTGCAGCACACAACACAGAAACACAGCACTCAATGAATTACAGCTATAATACAATCACTGACAACTCAGACAGCCAGCGGGAAGAATCAGACAATTCAGTCATAATGCAATTTACTGTGTAATTTGGCAGAATTTGGATGAATAAATTATAATACGACCTTTTATTATATTACAACAATTTATATAGTTGTGCAGGGATGTGACAAAATGATAAATCCTGATAAATTAGAACAGAACAGAATTTCTGGAAAAAAAAAAAAAAATTAAAAACTATAAAATAAAACATTTTCAACATCTTTAAAAAAAAAAAAAAAAAACATTTTTAAAAAAAAAAAAAAAAAATTGTTAAAGTTGACTGATAAGACATGCTTTGCGATTATAAAAATGTAATTAAACCATTGAATGCAAAAAAATAAATTAATTAATTAAAAAAAACAAAAAAACAAACAAAAAAAAAAAACAGGAATTTGGGATAAATTAAAACATTTTTACAAACTGTTGAGAACTTTTGATTAATTGCACAATTTTCATGATTTTAACATGTTTAAACATTAAAATGGAATCATAAACAGCACTATCACAGTCGTGTCTATCTTCACTGATATCAGTCAACAGTACTGACATGTTACAGTGCTGCGCTGCATGAATTCAGTGCTGTGGTATTGTTGATGAATGTGTGCGTTTACAGGAGCACAGCTGCGTGCCGCATGAGTTATTATTACACTGCACTTCATATGGTCTGATTTAACAGCAACGTGAGAAAGTTTCACTTTCCTATTTAAGCTGCAGTAACCCGAATCCAGCAGAACAAAACCACTGTTGACATGTTTAGAGATGCTGTCGTGATCTGCCTGCATTGATCAAACACTTGAAAGCATTTAGATCATTCTAGAGAGAATTACTACGAACTTCATGAAAACACGTCTTTCTATTCAGCTGCACAAAAACAACACACACACACAGCATTAATATTTTAAAGAAAATGACCATTGTCCTCGGACTTTTTAAAACTGAAAGTGTGTCAGTGGCATCAATGACAGCTGCTGATCCAGAGCGAACGACGCCGCAATCAAACCGAAGACGACTCGTAATGTTCATCACAGAACTCATGATCTCTCTCTAACACAATCTAATGCACATCACACTAATTCAGCATTTCCTCCTGCAGGACATTTACCCGCTGATAGAGAAGTAGAAGCTCTTGTGTGGAATAAAAACAGCGTCAGTTAAATCAGATCAGACCGAACACAAACATTCAGAGAGAGAGAAACACATCATTTACTGCTCTTTTCACTGAAGACTTCATAGCTTTTTAATTCTAATTCTGAAAAAAAAGAAAAGAAATCTGGATACTTGGATATTTGGAAACTTTTAATAAATTGATAAATTCTATATATTTTTATACTTTTTATTAATTAGACATGCTTTTGATTGTTTAGTTTATTCATTAAAATGGGAAAAAAGAAAGCTGTAAAAAGAATAGAATTTTTACCAGAATAAAAAAAAAAACACAGAACGTCTTTAAAAAAATAAAACATTTCATAGGGCTCTGTTATTATTATTATTATTATTATTATTATATTTTTTATGGGTTTTTTAATGTTTATTGTTATTTTTTATGTAATGTTTCAACTGATTAGACAAGGTTTTTTATATTATTATTAAAATTATTATTAAAATTACATATAAAAAAAATTATTTGAAAACTTTAAATAAATTGTTACATTTTATATATTTTTATGTTTATTTAGACATGCTTTTTGATTGATTAGTTTATTCATTAAAATTGAAAAAAGGGAACTTGTGAAAGAATTGAATTTTTGCCAAAACAAAAAAACAACAGAACTTCTTTTAAAAAAAAATAAAACATTTTATAGGGCCCTGTTGTTATTAGACAAGTTTTTTTTTTTTTATTAAAATGTAATTAAACCATTTAAACAGAATCCAGAAAGAAACACTGAATGTGGAAACGTTTAATGAATTGTAGATAAATTGTATAAATATTCATGATTTAAATTAGTAAAACACATTTTTGATTGGTACAATGTAATTTAATCATTAAAATGGAATTCAGAAAATTAAAAAACAAGAAATCAGAATTTGTGGGAAAAAATAAATAAATTAATTAATTAATTAAAAACAGGCAACACACTATTTATTAATTTTTTTTTTTTTTTAAATCATATGGCCTGCATATTAATTTTTTAAGTTTGTTAAAGTATTCATTCAATTGATTAGACAAGTTTTGATTTTTAATCATTAAAACAAAACAGGAATTTGGGGATTAAGTAAAAAATTAAATAAAATAATAATAATTTGTAAACTTTTAATAAATTGTATAATTGTTTTTATGATTTCAATTAATTACACATGCTTTCAGACATGCTAATACTTAATTTAACCCTTAAATTACAAAAACAAATGAGAGTGCAGAGCTAGAAAATGGACGTGCTCAGCTCGTCTGTTCTGGAAAAAGAAGACAGAGATCATACTGAGATCTCAGAAGACTGCAGAGTTTTTAAAGAGATCTCATCTGTGATGTTTCATGGCAGATCAGACCGTTTCACACGCAAGAAATGCTGTAAATCTGTGTCAGCGCTCACAGTAAATCACACACGTGGTTATAAAGCTCTTTTGTGATGACGTCACACATCATAATCCATCAGCCAATCACACGCTCAAATCTGCTGAACCTTCATCAGAACAACACGAGATCACATTTCTGTCCTGAACATCACAGTAAACACATTCAGCAGGAACAGGAGCAGAGGAAGCACGTGAGGTTCAGTCTCAGCCCTGAGTCTAGAAACACTGGAAACACGCAGCAGGAGACGATAAGAGTCTGATGTTTGCCATTCCTGATCCTGTCCACACAACACAGAAAGAGAAAGAGGAGAAAGCAAATAACCGGCTCTCCTGGAATGAGTCTCAAACACACACACACACACACACACACGTCCTCAGGGTAACGCAACCCTTTACCGTCCAGACCAGATCAGATCTATAAGGAAGAGTTTCAAACACACAACACTAACAGACTGACTTATAACCCACACAACTCTAACACTGAGTGATAATACATCAAATCTGCATTTATAAATAAAACAATTCACCATTAATGTCACAGAAGCTACTTCTAAGCAATAGGACACTTGCGTTCCATCATGACGTTGTCAGAGTGTTTGTTAAACGCCAGACACAGCAGATTGATGAGACTCATTACATAACAACACCTAAAGTGATTTACTGCTTCTAGAAAATCATTACAACCACAATAAAGATATAAAAGACACAAACAGTGCTGAAAATATGATTTGGTGACTTAAGACTAATGGATCAAGATGTGTCATGAAACAAAGGTTAACAGTTAATACACACAATTCTAGTTTGTTTCATTTCATTTATTTAATAGGTTTAAAGCCCATATTATATTTTAGCTTTATGTATATATATATTTATATAAATATACATTTAATTAAACTTATTTATATGTATTTACATATATTTAAATGTATATAAATCATACAAACTTATGAAAAAATAAAAGGACTGTGTTTGTGTGTGTATAAAATGTAATATATTATAATAAAAAAAAAATTATATATACACATATACATATATACATATGCACCCACACATACATATACACTTACATATACACACACACATACAGATACACACACACATACATATATATATACATTAAAAAATACATGAAATAAAATTAACTGTGTATAAATAAATATTATATGTATATATATATAATATATATTTATAAATATCTATGTATAAATAAATAAATATATATATATATATAAAATAAAAAATGAAGTGATATATATTTTAACATATATATATATATATATATAATGTATGTATATGTATATATATATATTGATAAATATTATATATATTTTTTTATTTAACTTACATATATATAAAAATACATTAAATAAATTAACTGTGTGTATATAAATAAATAAATATAAAATAAAAAAGTGTGTGCATTATATAAATATTATATATATATATATATATATATATATATATCATTTTATTTAACAACTTTTTTTTAACTATAGCATGTATGTATGTTTGTATGTTAATAAAAAAAAAAAAGGTAAAATGCAAAAAAAACGTTGTCAAACTGGTTTGGCTGATGGTTTTAGATGCGTGGTTAGTTTAGTTTACTAAACATGGCTGCATTTCCCAAAAGCATTGCATGCGTAAAAAGTTGATCATAGAACTATTGTCACAAACTTAAGCCAGTTTTGTAAAACGAGTTAGAGAAGTTAAAGAAGTTAGAGAAGAGTTGAAGAATCAATCCCTCATCAATCTCATGATCATAGAGTGATTGATTCTGCTCAGTTTAACTAATATTTGACATCAGATCTTACAGAAGTTGACTGAACTGTAAGTTTGATGTTTCCAATCATAGAAACATGACAATACAATCACAACATCAGAGCTTCAGTGTTTAACGTCCGTCAGTAACAGAAGCATTAAAGTGAATGTACAAGCTGATGTTTGAGCTTTACTGCCTGCTCATTTTTACAAGGCAATTCTGTACTTCATAACAGGTTGAAATAAACCAGGTGACCCACAAACTCACAAACTGTAAAAACTCAGTTCAGCTTCACTGAGCTTAAGCCATCTGAGTTTCACTTGAGTTTTGCAAGAACTTTGACCTTAAAACCGCAAAACAGTGGTGAAACAGCAAAAACTGATTAATCTGTTATTTTAAGCGTGTTTATAGCCTTGTTTTGTTCACTGTCTTCTATCAAAAAGCTTTCACATCTATTCCAGCTGATGATTTGAGAGTCACAGCAGCTCTTATGAATGTTTGTTGTGATCTTTTCCATGAAGGAAACTCCCAGCAGAGACAAAAGGAAAACCAGGATGCAACTGTTGACTTCAGATCGAGCAGACAAAAGACTGAGCTTTACCTCAGAGCCGATCCGGGCTTCATTCGGACCCGCTCGTCATCAGCTCACGATAGTTAGTAATTAATCACAGTGTGAATGTGATGTCGGGACTCACCTGTGATTTTTCCCCCGGTGTCTCCATGTCCTCGTCGGTGCTGCAGAAGGAAATAATCGTTGGATCTGTCCGTCACCCAGAGCTTCAGCGCGTTTTTCAGCACGACTTCTTCAGGAGTGATCCACATCCTCACTCACACTCGCAGTGCGGCTCGTGTTGTTGTTTCTAGTACGCACTAGTCTCTCATATTCCGCCCATAGCAGCAGTTCCTCTTTCGGCGTGTAGCGCGACTGTTTATTTCCGCTTTTTCCAGCCTTTCCTGCTCGCGGTTCCGGCGAGGGAAGTTTCATTTCACCGCCTGCAGTTTTCCTCACGTCTGCGCTTCATCTGATCGGCGCCAATTTCACTGACTGACAGGAATCAACCGACGTTTTTTTATTGTATTTAACTACGGACGAGCGCAGATGTTACTGAAAAGTAATTTTACATGTGCAGGTCTGGTTATATTGAGGTGAAATGAAAGCCTACCGTCGTACTGGAGCTGCGAAAAGTAATTTTTTAACGCAAATAAACTATCGCTACTGAGAATCACACCTGTCTCTGTGACAGCCGCTCCTCCAATCAGAAGATCCCTCTGCCTGTCAATCATTCGCGCGCTCGGGTTGGCTGACGGTCAGTAGGGGGCGGGGATTTAGAGAGAGAGGGCGGGCCGTTGGTGAGATTCAGTGATCGATAAAGTACATTTATGATTTATATAAATATATTTTTTTATTTATATAATAAATTCTATAATTAATAATTAACATTATATATATATATATATATATATGAAAATAAATTTTACATGTGCAGGTCTGGTTATATTGAGGTGAAATGAAAGCCTACCGTCGTACTGGAGCTGCGAAAAGTAATTTTAATAACACAAATAAACTATCGCTACTGAGAATCACACCTGTCTCGGTAACAGCCGCTCCTCCAATCAGAAGATCCCTCTGCCTGTCAATCATTCGCGCGCTCGGGTTGGCTGACTGTCATTGGGGGCGGGGCTTTAGAAAGAGAGGGCGGGCCGTTAATAAGATTCAGTGATCAATAAAGAACATAAATGATTTATATAAATATATATTTTTATTTATATAATTTATTTATTTAACACACACACACACACACACACCCACATACAGATTTAATTGACTTATTTTATAAACTGCATTGATTGCTCTAAAATGATTTTTTAGGACACAGAATAAGACACATGCTTATTCAATAACTGTTTTATTTCCTATTAGGGTTTATTCATATACTTTAGTTTTTAAGATGAATTGTTTTTTCCAAGGCATTGTTAGATGGCAGTGTTTCCTGTCATAACTAAGCAAACATTTGATTTCAAAGCCAGTGTCATAGCTATTAAACTATTTCTTGTTATGATTTCAAATCTGAATTTAACCTCAGAATGATCTAAAATAATCTAAAAACAAGTAAATAAGAGGTGTTCAGTCTGAATTTGTGGTGGCTGTGCTTTAAATTAAATGCTTGATTCCAAATGGTCGGTCATGACGTTCCAAGATATGTTATTCCCCGATAACAACTGGTAAAAGCTAATAACACAGACTCATCCGGGCAACTTAAGTCGGCTTTATACGCTTGATCATTTTTCTTAGTGGCAGCTTTGCATTTGGTTAGCTAATAAAATATTAAAACTCAATTCACTATTATGTGTACAATTTCTTAATTATGTCATCCATGTTTCGTGGACTCGTTCTTTTGTTTTAAAAGCAGCTGTTGCCATTTTGTTTTTGTACACTGTAAGATAACTAACAAACTAGTACTGTAAATACTAGTACTTAATTATCCATGTGGTGAAATGCTGTGTAATAAAAGTGTTATGACTGCACTGTATCCCTAAAATGTCTGTCTTTGAACTTGGCGCTTGCTAGTAACTGATTTCTTCATCAGAGCTTTGATCAGTGTTTCATGTCTAATTATTTGTTTTTGTGGCAAGCAGCTGTGTAATATCCAGCCATTTATTGCAAATAAAGATGTATATTATCCCTTACTTATTATAATCTTAATTCAAGTGATAAAGGATTTTGAAAGTCTGACAGTAATCAGCGTTGAGTGCTGCTGTAAGGTTAACTCTGCCTGGTTTAAATGTTTCATAAATATTAGAAATTTAGAAATGTAATCAAAAAGTAATCAAAAGTAATAAGTTACATTACTTTAATAACGTAATTGAACTTATACTACGTATTACATTTTGAATCAAGTAACCTGTAATGTGTAACTTATTACATTTCCAAAGTAACCTTCCCAACACTGATAACAACTAATTAAACTTAACAACTTAAACTTAATAACTAATCATTCCATTAATTTAATAGCTGGAATGTACAGCTCATAGCTATAAATTTAGCTATGTAGCTCTGAGAATCACACCTGTCTCGGTAACAACCTCTCCTCCAATCAGAAGATCTTTCTGCCTGTCAATCATTCGCGCGCCCCGATAGGCTGAGTGTCAATGGGGGCGGGGCTTTAGAGAGAGAGGGCGGGCCGTTACGGTTAGGGTATACAAAAATTAAATCGCAAGTCAGAGAAAAGATAACAAAAACCCGCTTTTACTCATTTTAAGATATAAATAGATCACAACTAGCAGCAGAAGACTGTAATTTATATTTAAACTGTTTTTCTTGCTTATTTGAATGTTAAGGAAACGTTCTGTTTTATCATTTTGCAAACATTACTTTTGAATGTTCTCTGAACGTTCTGAAACAAGTAGAAACATTTATAAAAATGTGAATATCGAACTAAACTTTTCAGGATAAAAAGTTCCATTAACGATGTGATGTATAAAAATATATTTTTTGTGATAACGTTTTTAGAACATTTTTAAACAACAAACATCCAAACGTCTATTCTAAAACATTCTGTTCTTTTAACATTAAGAATGTTTGATCGCAGCTTTAGGAGAACCTTATAGGAACATTCAACAAAATTCTGAGATGTATACATTCGTTATTATTGCTGATTTTCATGGTTTAATTTGATGTGTTCAAAATATTGCAATAAAGGGTTTGCATATTCGTTCATTTGGCTTTCAGAGACAGCAAATACTGGCCTTTGGTTGACGTACTTTCGGTGAACGTGACATTTGAAAATCTGAAAAATCCTTTTTATTTACTAAACGGGTGCGCGTGCGTCTGTCACGCCCGTTGCGTCGTTTGATTGACAGCGCGTCTGGACTTACGTGCGCTGCGCTTCAACGCCATATATGGACATTCAGAAACACGCCGGAAAACGGTGCGACGCTAATTAATGTCCTACGCGCTTCTCGTCCGCTCGAGTTTAAATGTTCACATTAATCATCTCACGCACGTATGCAATTGTGTCATGACGCTGAAGCATTTATTTTGATTTCTCAGTCGATTTATTGATCAAATGAATCAAAATTCGGGTGTTTTTTTATTTGCCGTTACGGTGTTCGGCCGGAGGAGTTTGAGCGGCGCTCCTTCTGTTTCCGGTGCAGTGAGAGCAGAGGTGTGATTCACACACAGCAGATCAAACAACAGCTCAGAGATGCAGGTTTGT
>VONZ01003169.1:0-27103 GCA_012976165.1 Labeo catla | reverse complement strand
GTTGCTTGGAGACAGCGGCCATCTTGTGCAGTGGCTCTGGCGTGGCAGCCATCTTGTGCAGTGGCTCTGACGTGGCAGCCATCTTGTGCAGTGGCTCAGGAAACACAGCTGCAATTTGACTTGACTTGGGAACTTGACTAGACTCAGGAAACACAGCTGCAACTCTATATGGCTCTGGTATGGCAGCCGTGACGTGACAGAGCTCTGTCTTCGCCGCCATCTTGTGAACGGGCTCTGTAGTCACCGCCATTGTGTGGACGCGCTCCGACGCGGCCGCCATTTTGTGAACGGGCACCGCTGTTGCTGCTATCGCGTTAACGCGCTCCGGCGCGGCCGCCATCTTGTGCGCGGGTTCTGCTGACGCGGCCATAGCCTGAGCGCGCTCCAACACGGCCGCCATTTCACGAGCGATCCAGGCGGTAAACTTGTTTGTGGCGTCGTGATCCGGCGTGACCACCAGTCTGCCAGAGGGATGCGCGGCGGCCATGTCTGCGTCGTCGCGTTCCTCTTTCGCGACCCCCACAGTACACAGCGAACCCGCACACAGCAACGCAAAGTTCATAAATGCGGCTAATGATGAGCGCGGAGCCTCACGTCTCACTCCCGCTCTTAGCGGCTCATTGACGCCATCGGCAAACAGTTCAATAATAATACAGTCCGGGAGGGTAGAATAGTTTGAAATGGCCAAAAACTCACGGATGTATTGTTCGAGTGTACGTTGTCCCTGTTTGATCCTGGCTAAAATCAGGTCTGTGTCCACATCGGAAGATTGTCCGGGTGAAAAGCTGCTGGATCCTGTTGTGACGGAGTGTTCTGTTACGGGGAGTGAATGACGAGAGGCGAGCGGATCCACGTGCAAGCTTTTATTAGAAGGACTAGACAGATACATGGTCAGGCAGGCAGGGTCAAAACAGGAGCGAGCATTATCCATAGGGGCGATCCGAGAGAGAATATTCCAATAACCAGAGCGAGAGTCCAAAAGGCAGGCGGCGATGAGTCGTAAACGATAAACCAGGCGCGAATACAAACTAGGGAACAAGGAACACGGGGACTAGGAAACTAGGAAACATAAACAAGGTAACAACCAAACAACACTCCGTGCAGTGTACAAGGAAGTCCGGGGTTTTATAGAGCGCCTGATTGGTCATGGGGGCTGACGCAATCAGCGCGGTGGAGGATGGGAGATGCAGTCCAAAATGCAAAGCAACAGTTCGAGTGAGTGGGTGGAGCGAGAGTGACATCTGGTGGTGAGTAGACAACGGGACACCGACCAGGTTCGTGACAGTACCTCTGTCTTGTGTTTTTAAGGGTAAGAATTCTTTATAAATACTCTTTTCACCCATATGTCTTTATTTTGTGGAACACAAAAGGAGAGAGTGGCATAGTCTTTGTAATTTTATAGAAAAGCAGCAATGACAATGAATGGTGACTGAGGCTGTCAGTCTCTTAATGTCCTGCCTTACATCTGTTTTTGTGCCCCACTGAAAATAAGTCAAATACATTTGGTACAAAATAACATCACATTTTTATTCTGAAGTGATTATAGCATTTAATTTGTAACTTGACACTTTTTATTGGCCTATAATTTACTTTCTTTGTGTGTTTTAATTTATTTGTGTGTATTTTATTATTGTGTATTGTTAATGCATTTTCTATGTTAGTCTTGTATAGAAAATGTGCTATAAACATGTATTTGTGTATTTTGTGTAAATAATAAATAAATTATAACTGAATTTGATGTGTTTAATAAATTATTACATATACAGGCTAATTTACCTAGTATTAACTATGCGAGAAACAAGCAGAAGATTGTATAACGTCGTTTTACCGAACTAAAATCAACATCGTTTCAACGTTGGTAAGCCAACCCATTAGATCGATTTTATGTTGAATATGTGTTGATTCTATGACGTCGTTTCAACCATCTGAGAATCAACGTCGATTCAACGTTGTGTAAGTGAACCAATTGCGTCGATTTTACGTTAGTTTTGAATGGCGCGTCTGACGTTGGTTCAACATTACCCCGATGAGCAAAACGACGTACGGACCGACGTCGGAGATCAACGTCGTTTCGACGCCAGGAGAAACGTCGATTCTATGTTGATTTTATGTTAGTTTGCTGTGTGGGAAGCTTTTGTTCCTTCATTTGTTCTGCTTCAATGATACTAATAGTCCTTAGTGTTACTGACATTATAAAGGTCTAAGTCTGATTAATGAGATTGTTTTCTCACCTGAACTCTTGACAGTATATGTGACTGAGGTCTTGACTTGATTTCTGTGAGTAACTTCACATCTCCACTCTCTGTTGTCATCTTCATTCAGGAGTGTTGTAGTCACAGTGCTGATACAGAGTCTTGAAGCTGATGTCTGATTTCCAGAGTCTGATATTGTCAGTTTAACACCAGCCTGATTCACCCAGAACAGCTGAATTCCCTCAGAATTAATCAAATCCTCACAAGAGACTCCAGCAAATGAATATGAAAACAACTGACAGTAGAGAGTCACAGAGCTGCCTGCACTGATCTCAGTCTGTGAGGATGATGAAGAGACTGAAACACAAAATAACACACAAATCACACACTTTTTAATCATCATGTACGGTGACCGGGAGGGGACACCTTCGGTTCACTTAAGTTTGTGGTGGGAACGTCATATCAACTCGTGGGAACGTGATATTATGTCGTGGCCACGAGATGCTCTGATGAGGTAACGACGCGCGCTTCTCGTGGCCACGAGTTTAATGCCTAAACAAACCTGGGTGACCAGTAACCCCGGATTATCAGAGATAGATTTATTACTATTTTATTTTGAGATAAGGAATTATTATATTAATTATTATAGAAATCAATACAATATTAAATGATAATATTATGCGATGCTGTCTATGCGAATGTTGTCTGTGCCCGATGTAGACAGCATTCAAAAGAAGTTGATAATTAATGAATAATAAAATAAGTCACTTATAATTTATTATTAGCCTATTATTATTATTATGGTTAGGCTATTATTATTTTAATAACTGGTTAGGGCTAATTTTATTAATGCTTGACAAGTATGCCAATAATAGGCTAATAATAAATTATAAGTGACTTATAAGTGGCTATATTTTTATATTTATTGTGTATCGCTTTGCCTAACGTTTTGCCCTATATGCTAGTATTTGCTATATTTTGCAAATACTGTTAACGACAATCATGCCAATTAAGTTTTGACAGAAGTTTTGATTGTATTTATACCCGTGTGTGACGATAAATGATTTACAAATGAAACTACGTGAATATATAGGCTAGTCTATTAATTAGACGAAATAAAATAGAATATATGTCAAATTAAACCTTTAAACTGCATTCCAGTAAAAATCCCAGTCATATTGCATATTCAATTTTTTACTGTATCATTTACATTCAAAACTTTAAGTAAAGAGATAGAAATTAAGGCGAAAGAATAACGAATACAAAAGAATGATTCAAATATTACAGAAAAAAAGAAGATCAGTTAATGGACTTACAAGACTGTGGGATGCATGAAATGTTTGTAGGACTATTTGATATACTTTATGTAAAATGTATTAATGATCAACTTCTTTTGAATGCTGTCTACATCGGGCACAGACAACATTCGCGTAGACAGCATCACATAATATTATCATTTAATATTGTATCAATTTCTATAATAATAATATAATAATTCCTTAATTCAAAATAAAATGGTACTAAACCTATCTCTGATAATCCCGGGTTACTGTGGTCACGCTGGTTTGTTTACGCATTAAACTCGTGGCCACGAGAAACTTAAGTGAACCGACAGTGTCCCCTCCCGATCACCGTAATAATGAGAGTTTAAATGAAGAATTTGACCTTTTTAAGTTGACCACATAATCATAAAATTACCATGAAGAACATGCAGATAAACACGTGCATCAGTTTCTTGTTGTTTGTCATTCACATATTGTCGGCAGCTGTAAAGTCCATGATCTTCTTTTATGATGTTCTTGATGTTCAGAGAGCAGTCAGACCCCAGACTCAGTCTCTCATGTCTCTCGATGTCTTTCTTCTTCATCCCTAAACCAATCAGTTCAACTGCTGCTGAATTATTGTTATAGTTCCATGTAGTTGATTTGCAGTCATGAAGATGATTATTACAGGGCAGACGGACATTTTCACCAGAACTGATGAACACATGAGCATCATTCACTCCACTGGTACCTGAAACACAAGAACATTTAAATTACCATTATTTATATATTGTAATCATTAGAAAGAAAGAAAGAAATAAAGAAAGAGAGAGAGAGAGAGAGAGAGAGAGAGAGAGAGACTTTGAATTTTAAAAAAAACTTTAATTAACAGACCTCAGAATACAACATGTAATACAGCAGAACTCATAACAATCACAGAACATCACCAATTAAATGATATACTCATATCTTCACAAAGTATAAATAAATCTTCATTTACACACCATTCAAATTCAAATAATTTGTCTGTGATTTGATAAAATCTATATTCCATTCTAATTCTAGACTCAGCCAGTTTCAATACAATCTACATTTTGCCCTTCAGCAGTCATTCTACACGTTTTCCAAATGGCTAATTTAGCTTGACCAACTATACAACTCATTTCACATGAATTGTATAGTTGTATAGAGTACATTTCACTTTGCGTTCTTTAGAATACTTGCATCCATACATAAAAAAATACCTTATTAAAAATAAAACCCAGATTTCTAAGTATTCTTTCTAATAAAGCAAACAGTGGTATCAATGTAGAACATTCAGTAAAGACATGAAAAACAGTCTCTGATGCAAAGCAAAAATTACAAAGAGATGAAACATTCACATTAAACTTATTTGTGGCCAACACACAATGCAGTATTCTCCACTGTAAGTCTCCAGAACGTTTTGAAATGGGACCCTTGTATAAAAGCCTCCAAGAAGGAGCAAGATTATCAGGAATCATAAGATATTTTTCCATTTTGTGTCACACCTTTGCTTCATATTGTCATAACAATCTGATTTTACACATATCTGATAACACTCTCTTTTTCCAGTTTTCTCAACATTAAGCTCTTGTAACCCTTTAAATTTCAATATCTTCCCTTCTTGATCACCTTCTATACAAATTAGGAGACACAAATAATTAGTTAACAAATAACTAAAAATTGTATAGGTCCACCAGACAGAAATCAATTAACAAACTGGAGCAACTGAGAGGGAAATGCAGCCTTCAACCCATCAATAAACTGCTCCACTATCCTTACTGATCTGAGCCCTAGCTGACCACAAATTTCCTCAGATGATATCCATTTTCTAGAGGTAGCATCAATTAAATGTACAACTTTGGTCAGACCATTAATCAATAAATTGTTCCACAATGGTGTTAAACTTGCAATCACTGCCACCTAGAAAATAATTATAAAACAGTGGCTCATTCTAACCAAAATGGTCATGTTCTTGTCTGGACAAGAATCTAAAACAGAGGCATAAAGTTTTACATCAGGTATAAAAGACCCATTATGCAAAGACATCAAGAACAAGTGTCTGTCAAGGAGAAACTCACAAAATGTTCTGAGCAGAGCCAAACCAAAAGATACCCATGGGATATGTTCTTTGGAATAAAGTAAACACTGAACAACTTTTAATCTCATTGATTTAACTTTAGCCTTCAGGTCAATTGGTCCTTGGCCTCCTTCGTTAACTGATAAATAAAGAATTGCAGAAAGGAAGCAAATGATAGCCATCCCAAAAAAACTATGAAAACATTTTGTAAATTTTGCAATAACTCTTTTGGTGGATCAAGTACATTAACACGATGCCATAACATAGATGCAGTTAAATTATTAATTACTAGTACTCTTCCTCTATATGACAGCTGAGGAAGAATCCACCTCCACCACTGTAAACAACCGGAAACTTTGACAAAAAGACCTTCCCAGTTTTTCAACATACAATCATCTACCCCCAGAAACACTTCCAACATTTTAAACCCCTCAAATGTACAAGAGCAGTACTGGGGAAGTTTTGGAGAGCCTCCATCTTCCCATTCACCCAACAGAAAAGTTACACTCGTCTGCCAGTTTATTCTAGAACTGTTACTATCCCATTACCAGATACAGGGCAAACTGTTGAATCCCACTTATTTGTCGTCTCAAAACTACCAGCAGTGGTTAAAAAACTATAGCATATAAGATACCTGAGAGGCCACGACCTTGCCGTATGCCTCTGCCAGCTAAAAAAAGGCCTAAGGCATAAGAAATCAAATCCCAAATCAAAAAAAGATTATTAAAACTGACCGACCAGGAACACAGTAAGATTGGTCTGCATGAATCACTGAAGCTATACAACATTTAATTCTATTAGTTAAAACTTTAGAAAGTATCTTGTATTCAACACTGAGCAAAGACACAGGGCGCCAGTTTTTAATGTCTCCAAGATCACCCTTCTTGGGTAATAAAGTTATCATTGCTCTCCGAAGGCTCAACAGAAGTGTACCTTTTTCCAAACACTCCAAGACTGAAAACAAGTCTTTTCCGATGACTGGCCAGAACTGCTTATGAAATTCGGCATTTATCCCATCTAATCCTGGAGCTTTACCCGTCAATTCATCAAAGGTCGAAAGGTTGATCACGCATGTGTTTCTCCTCTTCTGCAAGACGAGGTAAGTCCTGAAGTGAAGAATCAGCCATTTTAGCATCACAAGTTTCAGCTTTGAAGAGATCTTCATAAAAACACAGTGCATATGAAATTATTCCACAATCATCAGTTACTTCTCTCCCATCTGGCAGTTTCAAATGACACAAAGTCTTCCTATTTCCAATCTTCTTCTCCAGATTAAAAAAGAAGTATGTTGGAGCATCCATGTTATTAAAGGATAAGAACTTAGCATGGATAAGTGTCTCTTGGCCCCTTTCTTCAAGAATATTCTGTAAAAGAAACTTATTTCGTTCCAAAACTTCAGCAACATCAACACCATCTTCTTTGATATCAGTGTGAAGGATGTCTTGTTCAAGCTTTCCAGGACGCTTTTATTGTAAGCAGAATAACTTTGGCAAAAGAGTTTAACATGTGCCTTGCCAATGTACCACCACTGACTTAGAAACTTATATTGCAGTTTTCTCTCTCTCCAACTCTCCCAAATATAAGAGTGAATGAGTGCACAAAATTGTGATCCTGTAAAAGTTTACTACTAAATCTTCAAATACAGTGCTCTGTGCAGTGGCAACCTCAACAGACATGTAAAAGTGATCAGATAAAGGAGTAGGAGAAATACAACTATTTAAAAAATTGGCTCTGGCATTTTCCTGCACATAGATTCTATCAGGCCTGGCTCCAGAAACCATATTAGAATTAACTTTAACCAAGTATTGTTTAGTCAATCTCACTTTTTTTTTGTAAGTTCAACATACTTATTACGTTACACAAAAGTTTCTTAAGCCGATATCGTTTTGGTCTGTCAAGCTTGTCAAAGGTATACTTTCTCGTTGCCACAGTGCAAGATATCAAAAACAACTTTAAATCCAGAAAGAACAACTCAATATTAGGCTTATGAAGCCCTTTCGTGTTGTCAAGAAAGCTATTGATCTGTTGAACTAAATATAATTTGGTCCTAGCTTCAGACACATGCACCCAGTGCCAGCCTGTGTGTTTGTGGGGCCCTAGACAAGATAATAAAAATGGGTCAACTACTGTAAAAAATAGAAGTCATAGAAATTTGACAACTGAAGAAAAGCACATAAAATGACGATATAAAATTTCAGTATTTAAGTGTGAATGTGTATTAATTGTAACACATTTACCAAACATATGTAAAAAGATGTAAACAAATAAAATAGAAAAATATGAGTGCAAGTGAGATAAATAGACACACATGAAACACAAATAAATAAAGTAGAAATGAAGTATACACAAAAACTATACAAAATAAACAGAACATAAACAAAATAAACATATAGGCTTAATATTCATAAATAAGAAATTCTGCTTGTTTTTAAGAATTGATTGAAAAAAACTTTATTGCCTTACATTGGATCCGGCCGGGTCTGTAATTTTTTTTAAATGTAATATGCTAAATGTGGCTCAGTTTTTCCTTATATGACAAGTGTGTCTTTGATCATGGGCATCACTGCATGTAAAAACAAACAAACAAAAAAAGTACCACAGCAATAAATATTATTATATATGTATTATATATATATATATATATATATATATATATATATATATATATATAGTAGTCAAAAAAAAAAAACATTTTTTCCAGCTTCGGAAATATATTGTTTGGATTGCATTTCTACCACACTTTCACTTTAATCTCTCTTTCATTCTTTAATTTCAAATAATTTAAAAACAGCTTTAATGTGTAACAAGACTTCATTTTGAGAGACTATTCTGAGAAGCAATATTAAGTCAATTCCAAAATCTGAATCGTAACAACAAAATCTGAACTGTAACAAGAAAGGTTTTCAGACTTTATTTATTATTATTATTATTCATATATATTTTTACCCAAAATAAGGTGTTAATATATGTAATACATGTAATATAATGGAAATATTCATACAGGAAACCCCTTATGTGGACAAAGCTATACACATTCACAAAGCTGAATACAACTCAGATAGAGACGTTTTAACTCATGAAACATGAAGACATATCTGTACGATTGCTACTAAATGGTTTCTCTCTGTTCTTCGAGCCATATCGGGCATTTTTATATGAATAAAATATAGATGCAATGCTAATCAACATTTTATAGAATACTGTGTAAAATAATAATTTTGACTCATTCTGTGATGTGAAACCACGACAGATCTAAAAAGGAAGTTATTTCAAAAACTCGACTCATGTTATTAAATGAATTTGGAGGAAAATCATGTCATTAAAATGTTCTCAAAAGACACATGAAAAATCCATGCACGCGTTCTAGTGAGGTAAATTTGAACGCACAGGCTGATTTTTTGACGTTTTTTCTCCTATATGCCGCACTGAACAGCACTGGTGTGCGTTACTTTAGTTATGTAGTCAGAGGGTGTGTGTGACTTGAAGTTGCGCTGCGCACACCGATCGGACAATGGATGACATTAAAGTACCGCAAAAGGGATTTGAAAGCATGCAGGGCTGTCTGTGCTCTGTAGTTCTTGCAGAACTTTGATTTTAAAAACGGATCTTTCTGTGCAGCACCACTTCAAATCGAACACACCTAAAAATCAAATTGACAAACTCGTGGCCGCGAAGCCCTATAGGCGACCGCCTGTATCGCCTGTTGGACGGGCCGGCACTGCATACACCACACCCATCTCGTCATTTTCAGCACACAAATCTTCATAGTCCTTATCAAAATCCTACAAAATTCTACAGCTTTGAATCCACAACCTCTTGCAAAACAGTATCATGAGTCTGATCAGTTGGTTCATCGTTGCCGGTTTTAGCTTCAGTTACGGCAGAGCTCGTCTGCTTTCCCTGTCCAGGGGCGTCGGCCTCAAGCACAGTCTCTGAGTGCACCTGTTCAGCGCTCACCCCTGCTGTACAACTTCAGCAGCTCCAGCTATAACCACTGGATCACTGCTCGGGTTAACCGACACCGGTCTCTCTTCATGTGAGCTACTCGGTGTCGATTGCACCCCGGCCTGCGAGAGTTGTAGTGGTACAGCATCCTCAGGGGTATCAGAATCTCGTGCCCTATTATCCTCCACATCGACCACCAAATCTTCATTAAAAAGAAGATTTGGGCAAGTCTGTCTAAAATTTCCTAGTTCTCTGTAAATAAAACATTTCATAGATTCTGAAGTAATAAAGATGGTGTAGTCTTTGTTATCAGTTGTTAATTTCACCAAATTTAGAGGCTCACTTTGAGCGGTCAGAATCATGAAAGCTTGAGTACTCGGAGTCGAGTCCGGTCTCGAGTACAATTTTTAGGCGACTCGGACTTGTCACGGACTCGGATGCATTTTTACTCGGACTTGACTCGGACTCAAGCCTTTCGGACTCGGAAAATATCCCGAGTCCGTTCGAGTCCAGAGACAGTTGACGGAAATGTCACTGACTCCATGCTTTATCACGAAAGTCTTGTCCAGTAGCTACTTGAAAGCCGACGGGTTTATGTGCGCACTAGAGATGCGCAGATGAGCTCAAACGTCACCCGAATCCGCAGCTTCAAATAAATGATCCGCCCGCACCTCTATTTTTCTCTGATTTAGATAACCGCACCCGATCGTCGTTTACAATTATTCTAATTCTTATAGTTTTGCATGATGATATGATGAATGGATGGTTCATTTTCAACAGCAAAATGATTCAGCTGATCTGCACATCACTGCACACTTATATAAGCTTAATCGTTCGTGCTTTTAAGACAAATCCGCGCTAAAAAAAAAAAAAAATAATAATAATAATAACGTTAACTGACATCTGGATGTGACTCTCCGCAATCTCTGATTAAATCAGTTGGGTGTTTGAACGTCTACTGGATCCTTGAACAAAAGATTACAGGGGTTCACCCAGTTTAAGAAATTTCAGATCATAAAAATCTAATTCTTTTAATTTTTAAGGTATTGTTTTCGTTGTAATGTACTGATTCAAATTAGCAATCAATAATAATTGTTAATTTTACAACTCGGCAAATCTGGTGCTGTCGCGGACTGAGCGGGCGCGTGTCAGGCGCAATCATCAAACATATTTCAAAGGAAGCCTGCGCCACATTCCCTACCGTCTTTACTGTGTTATTAACTATAAATGCATTCAAAAATAAAACAGGTGTGAGTTTGCTGTGACTTATAAAGTATATGTAGGGCTTTATACACAGTGTGTACCACTGTAAAGACTAGGTTTATCCCTCACAACCTCATTTTCATTCAAGAAAAAAAAAGTCATATACCACCCAAAACACAAACAGCCACAATCTGAAATAAAAGAGGTGCATTTTCTTATGGTCCCATTCACCAAGACACCAACTCCTTTACCCCCACCCTTGAATTTATACATTTACTACATCTATGAATAAGGTCAAGTCCCGCCCTATAATTTATCACATTCTAAAACCTGTTTCACTCTAAAATATGTTACATTACGTAGATCAGCCATAACTTCTGTTGCATGACTTTAAGTTTGCTAAGCAGAGCAGGACACTTATGAGACGTTGTGAAATCAAAAATCAAAATGGCAATATCCACTAGAGGTTTCCTTTTCTTACATTTCAGGTGACATTAGATTTTTCTAGTTGTAAAGGTTAAAAACAGGGGTGCCCAAACTCAGTCCTGTTCCTTGGTTTAGCTCCAACTTGCCTCAACACACCTGCCAGGAGGTTTCTAGTATGCCTAGTAAGAGCTTGATTAGCTGGTTCAGGTGTGTGTAATTGGGGCTGGAGCTAAAATCTGTAGGACACCTCCCTCCAGTACTGAGTTTGGGCTCCCCTGGATTAAAACAATGTTAAGATACTGACAGTAGTGTTTACTTGGACTCGGACGGACTCGACTCGGACTCGGCCCATTTTGGACTCGGACTCGTCTCAGACTCGATTGGTAAAAGACTCGGACTCGACTTAGGTGGACTCGAACCCAACACTAGCTTGACACCGAAAAGACACTACATGTTTGAGTTCAGGATTTACTAGTTTACCGAATCTCCTTAATATTTCCTCTAAACTCATTTTTCACAAATGGAGGTACTTTTGACAGAATTACCTTCTTTGATGGGCTTGACAGAGGCAAAACGGGCACAAACATAATTGTTAAACCACTCTCAATCAACTCATCTGCCTTTTGACTTTCGGTCAAAAAACAACTGTGGCCTTATTCACGCGAGAGGCAGACCTGATATTAACACTGCCAACTACAGCAGTCACGGCCATCAAACAATCTCTCACTGAAACACACACATCAGACACAAATCACAAACACACTCCTGAAAATAATTCAGCATCAGATGTTTGAGTGTCACTATGTCCAGTAATAGGAATAATTCAGTATGTTTGTAACACAAAAATAAACTGATCATGTTCAAATTAACACTTTCCCAGACTAATTAAACTAAATGTCTTGTAGAGAAAACAGAGATTTGTTTACCTGTGAGAAGTGAAGAGAGAATGATCAGTCCCAGCAGACACAAATGACACTTATCAGCCATTTTCTCTTTCTGTCAGTCTTCCTCTTCATTATATGCTCACAACTCTTTCTTTAAATACTATCAGCTCTTCCTGTGTTTGTTCACTTCCTCTGATCTGACTGAGTGTTTAAATGCTGTTATTTAGTGACACAATGTCAGTCATAATGGAGAAGTGTGAGAACTGAGATCAGCTCAGGCAGTTTTAACCTGCAGTCATTCTGTAAACACCTCAATCTGTTGAATCTTCCCTCGAGAGCTGAGCACAGACTGTTACTGGTGTTGTGTTCAACTCTGTTTCTTCTATATTTCCTATGAACTGCCAAACCATAACCACTAACCAGACAACAGCGACTGTGAAACACGTTCTTCAGTGTGAGAACTAAATATTGTTTAGAAACTCAGTCTATAGGCTGTTCTTTACATTACTGTTAGTTTCACTTCATACTTTTAGCAGTTTTACACATGTTGTTAAATTCTAGAAAGAAATGTATTAAAATATTGACGATTAAACTGGTTTGTTACTGAAAAGTTATTCACTATCACTGACTTCCTTCCTTGAGTCGTACTAATAACAATAATATCAATAAGGACATTTTGAAAAATATTTGAAACCCTCATTTTTCAAACTCCTCTGAAGTCACTGGTCAGATATTTTGTAAAACCATTTAACACATTAACAAATTTAATGTCATGATCCAAAAATGATTTTATCTCTGCTGTTGACACCAAAAATTAGTTTGTCTCAGTATCCACACTTGAGAGCATGTGTATGCGACACGATGTCATGTATGTATGTAAAATGTATGTAAAATGTATGTATTTTGTGTAATCAGTAAATTAGAAGCACCAGAATTACTAAACACAGTTATATAACAGACATTCAGACGTTTATCTGTAAATAAAGTTGTGTATAAATTTTTAAAGCACTGTAAGTTTCTCCTCCTCTCAGCACTAATGTTTGTCTTTTGTGTCTTTGCGTTGTGGTTTGTGATCTAGTGTTTTCAGAAGTGTGTTACTGCTGGCTGTGGAAACTCAGTTAGTTTGACCACACTAGTTTAACCCACACAGATCTGAGATCATCTCTGAACCCAGTTTGAACTAATAGTTGTGAATTTTCATACATTCAGATCACAGTTCCTCGTTCTGTTTCTACATCCGATTTCTCAACTTTTTCCTCTGTATAAATGTCTGCTGCAATCAGATTATGAGTTCAGTGTTAGTTTAATTGGTGCAGTTTATCTAAAATCTTTATTTCAGTGTTTTCACGTAAGGCAGAGTTCATCATCCAAACACCTGAATTTGAAAGACCTTGATTAGTTGATTCAGGTGATTTAATTAGAGTTGAAAAGTGTTTCTCCAGAAGCAGAAATTATGAATCTGATGTCCAGTAGCACATATACTGTATTTCTGCACATTTCCATGAACCAGTGATTCCCAAACCAGTTCCTGGAGTCTCCTCAACAATGTTTCTAGTACTGGAGTCTCGATTGATGAACTGATGAATTAATCAAGTCAGTTTGATTAGAAAGAGATACAATGGCTGTCTAGATGAGATCTTGAATCTATCCAGCATTGGTCAAACTCTTTGGAGAGTTGAGCTAAGACAAATCAAGCCACATACATGACCGGATGTAGGGCCATTCATACTAAAATAAGAGTGTTTTTAGTAGAGATATGGATGACCCTGCAGGCCTTACACCTATTTCTTCAAAAGGAGACGCTGCAACTGTCAGTGCTGATTCTGACGAAAGTGTGACAAGTGTGAATGAAAGATGCACGAATGAGGAACTTGAAAGTTTCCACTTGTTCAAGGCTGTAAATGTGTCTCACGCATGTGACAGAGACCATCAGAAGGTAGAGGTATTTCATGAACACTTTTTCATTTCTCTGACCAACAATATTGAGTTCAGACTGATGAGAACAGAATTATTTCTGCTGCAGCTGCTCTAAATCCATCAAACTGACCATCTGATGAAAATGAGCACATCCTATATGAGGATGACCAACTTCTCACGATACTTAAGACTCTCAGTGAAGACTAACAGTAATTATGGAATCATCATATTCCATATGAAGTTTTACAGTGATGTTTTGCATCGATTCCAGAGTCAAGACGTTCTTACAATCTGAAGATGGCCACACTTTTGTAACTAAAATAGTGTATTATTTATAGCAGTTGTAGTGTTTCAGAGCTGTGATCTCACTGTTGAGCTTTGGAAACATGCTATTGCTGTTAGAGCAGTAGAGCAGAGATCATCTCTGAACCCAGATTAGACTGATGATGCTGTGAATCTGAATAATTCTGATGCATTTCCTCTTTTTTAAAATCAGTTAATAAACTGATTTTAATTCTAATCATAATTAAATCAACATTTATCTGAAATCAGTTTTATTTAAATTTCTTTAAAACTTTAAAATTAATATACAGTGTGTAAGCAGATTACTTTAACTTCCACAAGTCCTTCTTTCAAATCTTATTTTATTCTGTTCACTCATTATATATATTAAATTTATATTAATTCACAACCAAATATCTGAGAGCTTTCAAGGGTTCAGGGCTCAAAGCAGTAAAAATAATTAGTAATTAGTTCATGACTAAGGGAGAATCTGCTTTTAAGGGCCCAAAGAAATGAATCAACAAAAACAAATCTCACGAGAGGTCACAGAAACCTTTCCAGTGTAAGTTAAATATGAATGTAATACTTAGATATTACATCTAATTTGGTAGAAACACAAAGCGTTGCATGTTTTATTGGACTGCAAAGATGAGAAGTGGTGATATTTATTTAGTACAGGGGTGCTCAATCCTGTTCCTGGAGATTTACCTTCCTGCAGAGTTTAGTTCAAACCCTGATCAAACACACCTGTCTGTAATTATCAAGTGCTCCTTCAGATCCTAATTAGTTGGTTCAGGTGTGTTCGATCAGGGTTGGAGGTGAACTCTGCAGGAAGGCAGATCTCCAGGAGCAGGATTGAGCACCCCTGATTTAGTAGAACATTTGCAACTGCTTTTTATCACTTAATTAGAAGCACCATAAATTAAGTTGATTCTGTTATATGAACTACTGAACAGACAGATGTTGATTTTAAAACACAAAGTATTGAAAATAAAAATAAAGCTCGGGGAAACAAAACAAAACAAAACAAAACAAAACAAAAACACACACACACACACACACACACACACACTATAAGTGTGTCCCACACAGGTAATGAAAAGTTTGACACACACTTCTTCATCCTCATTTCAACATTTGGGCCAAATACAGGAAATACCTCATATAAGTGGTCAAGTGCAAAAGACCACAAGTGTGAGGATTTGGACAAGGCATCTGTTGGTTATATATAGTGGGTGGAGATGACATCATTGCAACCTGATTGGCTGCTCATTAAATGCAGATTCCATTGATCCGTTTGTGTCTGAATGGGCGAGACTTGGCCTGAATTAAATGGGCATCAGTCTTTGTCTGTATAGTGTTTACTGTAGTGTTATATTGTTTTAACACACAGTGTGAGCAAGTATCTTAATTCCCAAACAAACTTTACTTTTACAGTTTTTACATTTATTTATTTATTTGTTGTTGAGGGGTGGTGGGGGTGGGGGGTTGGGCATTAATAATTCCAAACCCAATTAATTTGCTGTGAGAAAAGGTGTGTGGAAATCATTAGTTTATTGTGGTTGGTTCAGAAATCTATTTTGATAAAGTTATATGAATTATTATGAATATTGATCATTTCATAATTTGTTAATCTTCATTTCTTTGCTTCACAATTGATCACATTTCCAACTAATGAAGGTGAATCACCAGATCTGAGTCACAAACTCCACTGAGATGAACCAGATGTAGAACCCAAGTGCAGTTTAATATCTTCAACATGAAACTAACAGAAAATAAACAAAGGCTTAGCATGACTTGACAAAACACGAAGTTAACATGACACAAACATAATGTACAACAAAGAAGCAATGCAAACATGAGGGTTTAAATTTAAAACCATATGGAACACATGATAGAAAGCAACCAATGACAGGACAGAACTAATTAACAGGAACCAATGAACAAACAGAACTGTAGTAGAAGAGTAGGTGAGCTTTGGGACGCTGGTGACACCTGCTGGTCAAAAATGTGTAAATGCAACAAAAACTCAGGCTGAAACATACATAAAAACAACTTTTAAAGTCCATTGAAAATGTTTTATTGAACGTATACTATGTTACACGCAATACAAATTGTAACATACTAATAAATATTAAGTGTCTGCATTTTTAACAAAAAAAAAAAAAAAAAACCTTGTACTCCAGCGTGTGCAGGTAGCCACATGAACCTCAGGACTGTACCCATTTTTTGTATTCTGAGCATATTTATATTAATATTAATTCTTGTCTTGTTGTTGATAGCCCATTTGATAAACTATTTAAAGCTGATATAGAGTCTGAACAAATACCTGCTCTCACTGACTTAACTTCCTCCACCCATTGTATAGTCAACAACATTACTATCACAGATGCATAATTAGTTTTCCTTTTCTGAATATTGACTTGGAATCTCTGAATATATACGACTGCAGCTGTATGTCCTGACACAGGATCCTTTGACCATCAGTGAATATATGAAGCATTGAGTAAATGCTTGATCCAAATACTGATGAACAACAACCTCCTTAGTTACAGACTTTTCATTCTTACTCACTAAAAAATGTTGGGTTAAAAATAACCCAACTAGTAACCCAACTATGGGTTGGTATAGCACCTTCCCATCTGTGGGTTATTTTAACCCAATGAATTGGGTTAAAATCCAGTTGGGTTAAAAGTAACCCAACAGTTGAGTTAATTATTTAGATTAATTTACATCAGTTTTTTTTTTTTTTTCGTATTTTTAATAAAAATACATTATAACACTACTTTGTTTTCAAATAAATATTTTGTTTATTTAAATATGCAAATATGTTTTTAACAAATATATTTTAAAATGTAATAAATTCATACTGCAAATGTTTACAAAATAAGTGTACAAGAATGTGTAAATATATTAGATTCAAAACACACAAATATGCACATACAACTGACATAAGATGTACACTGAATTCAAAACCTAGCGATAAATTTATGGACTGGTTTTGTTGTCCAGTCACAAATGTATCAATTCATATTTATTTAGGCATCAACACATACAAATGTGTACAAATAAAACAAACACGAAACATGTACAAAAAAAAAAAATAATAATAATAATAAAAAAATAAAATAAAATAATAATAATAATAATAATAAAACAAAGCTAATCTGCTGGCTGCTGGACTTACTGATAGTCAGTAACATAAAACGTTGAAAATGCTAAACTCTTGGGAGGAGTTTTTGTAATTAGTGCAGCAATGCTGGTGTCATCCAGTAGCATAAAACTTCCTTCATTCACTCTTTCCTCTGTGATAAGATGAAGCAGAAGAAGAAAAATTTTTTCATGATTGTTGGAAAACCTACACTACTAATCAGAAGTTTTTGAACAGTAAGATTTTTAATGTTTTTTTTTTTTTAATTCCTAAGCCTGCATTTTTTTATTATTTATTTATAATTGGCATGTGGATGTTTAATGTATGAGATTCCACTGTTGTAGTTTTTTCTTCACTGAAGAACCCAATGTCTAAAAATAAGTATAAACACATTTAGTACACATTTAAAAAACATGCAAATCTGTCATAGCTTTATAAGAGAAATGGCTGTAATTAGAGGCGATTCTAATATATGCATAACAAAATTCAATATAAATAAACCATAAAAACAATTTTAGTGTTATTACAATTAGTGCTCGCTTTCCAAACAACTGACGCTTGCCCTGTTTTGAGCAGCAGGTGTCGCCGTTGTGTCACGAACGATTGGAAGCAGTGAATCATTTTGCGAAGCGATTCGTTTAATTGATTCGAAACTTTGAAAAGCTTCGTTTCTCCCATCACGTCTTTCTTTTGGGAAAATGTGATTATTTTTAGTATTCACCGATTTTGAGTGTCTCTCTCTGAGCTGCTGCTGAGCGAATCTTACATACTGGACCGAGGTTAAATGGTCCAAATGAACCAATGTCTCATTTAGCATTAGCCATTTCCCATATATAAAGTTAAATGTGATAATCATTAGTGCGACCAAACAAACTGTAGTCAGAAACCGTATGTCTGGAACCTTCATCAGCTGTAAAATAACACTAAACCTGTAGTAATAGTAGACAGTGATTTCAGTAACATAAGTAACGTTAGTCCTATATACATTTCACCATACATTATTAACGTTAGGTTACTGTAATACATCTCTAAACAGTTTCACTACTTCCTGCTAATTTTTATTTACTTAAAATAAATAACTGGGACAGCTAAGTTAACGTTAACATTGAGTTATTCATTTACAATCGAGCTCATTCTCCGCAGTAACTTTTCAATACACTGACTAAAGGAAACTACAACTTCGTTAAAAAAACAAATAACAACAAAAGTTCAATTTTGAAGTGCATTTCACGTTCTTCTTATAAGTATAATATTATAAGAGTAATTAAAACTCTGTTACTCACCTCACACTGATGCAGCAGCAGCTTCTTCTGTTTTCAGTCACTGTCGACCGTTAAAACCCAACGCTGGGTTATTATTAAAAACAACCCAACGATGTTTAAAAAATATCCCAATGTTTTAGAAAATAATCCAACATAGTGACCCAATATGTGTAATCTTATATTAAAACTTGATTTTTTAAATTATTATTATTATTATTTTTTTTTCTAATCAACTTGGGGTCTAGCAAGCAACCAGAGAGGAATATTTGATATTATGACGGAGGAACTAACTGGAATTTCAGTAATACCTAAATTCATAGCATCTTTATTTTGCTGTCCAACCAAAACTTCTAATGCTTTCATTTCCAGATTTCCTTGACTGGATGTGTCTCTGTATGCCCTTATATTAATCAATAATTCATTGTTAATTTCAATTTACATATACTTATTGTCAATTCTCCTTCCTCCACCTGTAACATTGATATAGTTGAGGATCTAAAAGCCCCGCAGCAAATCATTATTGATTGTGATCTTTGACTTGTTCCAGTACCTGACCATATAGTTTCACTTTGACTTCAGGATCATGATTTTCTCTTCGCGAAACAGACTCTACCTTCTTACGTGTGACGTCACCGGGTGCTGTTCATGGCGGTGGTGCTGAATTTGTTGATATCAATCGATATTGTCGATTATTAATTCTGTGCACGGGCTGCTTCACTGCGTTATGTGAGAAAGCGGTGTTCTTTATAAAAGTGTTGATCTTAAATAAAGACACGAAACTCTTCGCTGTTAGAATGAAACAAACTTGCAATAAACTTTTACTTTCGCTTTGCAAAACACATCAAGTCAGGGAAATAAAATATATGACCAGAGCACCTCCTAGTGGTCACCACATAAAATACAAGGGGACAAAAACTACGACACAGCTTTTAACAAGCAAACATTCAAGCGCAAATATATATATATATATAGCGAATCTGGGAGTGACTCCAGAAGACGTCCTTCTATCTGATGTAACTGCAGTGAAGAACTGGTGGAGCTTGAAAAAGAAAAGCTGGAAATGCTGCGGGGGATCGAGCAGAGGTTACAAGAGGCCAACAACCTTGTCCAGTCCATGCTGGAGGTGAAGAAGGTGAAGCTCCAGATTCTGGAAAAGCAGTATGGTTTGTCTGAAGCAACATTTCAAAGGCCAAACATTTCAGTTCAATCATAATGCCAGGTCAAGGTAAGTTTGATTATGATGCTCAGTACAGTGAAATGTTGTGTTATCTTTTTATTCAAACAATTTAATTACATTACAGATGAACAATCACCAACCCAGTGACTGCAGGTTCCAGGAAAACAGACCTTTCATGTTTATTTTCAGTTATGCGTGTTTTTGTTTGAATAAACACTGATTTGATTAAACACAACCTATTATTATAATGATCCAAATGTGGACTTCTAACAATGTCATGAACTAAATGTCTTATAAACCGTGACTTCCATGTTGAGGTTTGTGTATTCTGAAGCCACTAGAAAACTAATGTACCTTTTGACTTATTATAAATTCAGATTTGTTACAATTGCAGTGGGGACTGATGTAAACACTGAACTCAGCTGTGCACAACTGCAACAAAAAATGTCAGGGACATGTCCACAAAAAGGGGGAATGTTGTGTAGTGACGTAAAAAGAAAAATAAGGTGCAAAATACATGGTGTGAATGAATTGTTGCTTCATTTGTACAGCAGCAGCATGTAGGGCATCTCTTAGTTCAGGTGAGTTGTGGACAATTTCTTGTTCCTCCTCTTCTGGCAAAGCTGCATCTACACTGACTGCAATAGGGACTTTAAGCAGCAGCCACGGATGGAACGGCAATGGCATTCCGACGTCATATTGCGCGTTCACGACTTTAACTGCCACTTCTTAAAGTTCTACTGTAGCCGTCTTCTACGGGAGAACAGCTGGTTTGCCACTGTCTTTGCAACGTCACAGATTAGGTAGATAAATGTTACATTTTATAGTATACCACTGTAATTCCATCAGTATACTATTCTACCATTAATCTTTCATTTAATCTGTGTTGATATGTTTTAAACTTAAGCCAATTTTAACGATGTTTTCATTTGTACAAATGTCTGCTGTTGGCATCAGCACCTAGTTGCTTAATGATTTTTATGTTCTCGGCTACGGCGGGGTTACAGCCTACTTCCGGTCATCGAAGCCGTTCCATTGGAAGCTGTTGCTAAAAGTCCCTAATGTTGTAACTACTGCTACTGCACAACATTTTTCTGGCTTTAGACGCAACCCTCCAGCAGTAGCCGCTGTCTCCTAAAAAAATGCTCTGCCCAAAAATCCTCTTTCTGCATCTTGACCAACTGCTGAATTGGCCCACACAAATCAGGCCACTTTGCCACTACATCAGCAAACATCCCTCTGTTGTCCAACACGACCTGGACATTGATGGCCACAAGGTCCTTACAACAAATTAAGGCCTGGTCAAGTGCTGATGGGTTGGTGATGGGGATAAGTGTCCCGTAGACGAGGCCTATTACTCGTGAAATACTGGTAATGTCATGGAAGCCTTTGCACCTCCATCACTTTGTGTCTGGTGGAAGCATCCGGATATAATCAGTGTCGTGACGGAGCAGGATGTTTGTGACTGAGTGAACACATCACCACACCGAGATCTTACTCAGCCCATATCCATCCACAACCACCTCTAGAAAACTCAACACTGAATACAAACGGAGAGACACCAGCAGCTGAATTTCAGGGCTCCGTCGAGTTTGTCTTGACAAAGTCAGATGAACAAGATCTAAAAGCTGCTGAATTTGCTGCTGTGGCAGGTGAAAATTTTTGAGAAATGCAGCTTCTGATATTATAGTCAGGGGACTGAAGTTTTCACGTATGAAATAGTGCACATACACTTCACGGACGGCACCGCCTTTGATTTAGCAAAACTATTCACTGTATCACTGCCATAATTTGACCAAATTCCCCACCACAATTATTGTCTTTAAATAAACTCCTAAACCTTTACTGCCTAATGATTTTCCAGATGATGTACATTTGGATAATATAATTAAAACACTAACAATCATCACAAAAACACTTCAATTAGCCTAATTAAACACTGGGTGTTTTACAACTGAAAGAGTTATATTCATATAGACTTACATGTAAAGAAGCTTTTTGCACAGTGGTGGCCACTAGTGGAGTGAACTGTCAACAGTGATCAGGTTTAACTAAGAGTGATCCAGACCAACCTCACGAAAGTATGACTTACAGAAGATAAACTTAACTAAGAATGTTTCAGGAAACACATATTAATGATAAGGTACAGCTTAAGGTATAATTTAAGAACGACGTAGCGTTAGAAGGTTTCGGGAAACACAGCCCAGTTCTATTAAGAAAAAATCTTTTATCCAGTTAAACATTCTGCCTACAATCCCTATTTGTTCCAACTTTATTAACAATCCTTCATACCAAAGCATGTCATAAGCTTTTTCAATATCAAAACATATGTCTACTACCACTTCTTTATTGACTTGAGTCTTTCTTATTTCTGTCTCTAAACACAAGGCAGCATCTGTTGTACTTCACCCTTTACTAAAGTCACTCTGATATGGTGAAATAATCCCTTTCCTTTCTAACATGTAATTCAGTCTGCATACAATCATACGTTCCATCATCTTACATAAATTCGATGTTAACGTGATAGGTCTATAACTTGTAACATTATGTTTGTTCTTAGCAGACTTTAAAACAGGAATAATAACCCTGTGTTTCCATGCAGAAGGAAGTCTCCCTGTGATCCACATTTTATTCAAAAGACGTAATATAAAATTCAAAGAAAAATCGGACACATTTTTAATCATCGTATATCATATCTCATTCTTTCCTGGAGATGTTTGTTTAGTTTCCCCAACAGCTCTCTTTAATTCATGCAAAGTTAAATCCATATCAATATGGTCATTAAAACCCTTTTCTCCATCATAATATTTGGATGTTGTTTTTTACTTTGTTCTCTATTTATTTTCATTTCTTCTGTTCTGTTCTCATTACTGTGTACTTTAACAAACACCTCTGCTAACATTTCTGCCTTTTCTTCATTAGTCACAGCGATTCTTTCCCCATTACTCAGAATAGGTTTACCAATGTTTCTTTTAAACTCACTCATCTTTCTGATCATACACACACTTCACTAACATATAGAATCACAATAACTTAATCACAGTTGCTCTTTTTAGCAGCTTGTTTTACCCTTCTCACACTGGCTTGTGCTTTTTTTATATATATATAAAATGAAGTTATAAAATATGTACGTCTTCTTAACCTTTTTAAAAGCCTTATTTCTCTCTTGAATTGCTTTGCTACATAATTCTGTCCACAATTGAACTGATTTCTTCATTTTTATTCCTTTACTTTTTCCAATCATTTCTTCAGCTGTATTATACAATACTGCACATAACTGTTCATTATAAATGTCTATATTCTCCATTTTCTCATTAAAATAAAACTCTTGTAACTTTACCTCACTGATGTATTTGAATGTCTCCTGATTAGCCATTTTAAATGTCCATCTATCTATCCTATCCTCTATATTTTCATTAACATTCATGTCTATTTTACAGCTAATAACATAGTGATCGCTCTCTATTGTTGAATCCTCTCAAATATCCCACATACATTTCCCTGATAAACCTTCAGACACCAGTGTTAAATCTATAGAAGAGCATCAACCCCTGACCACATCAATTCTAGTAGCTCTACCATCATTCATACATATCAAACCCTTCAAATCAATCATTTCTTCTATCATCTTACCATTATGATCAGTATTATCACTTCATTATAAAGTATTATATGCATTAAAATCTCCACACCATATCACTTTCTGATTTCCCATTACCATTTCTAATACTTCAGTATTTAACCTGTTGCAAAGATTATAAAAATTAATGACCTTAACATTCTGTCCCTTTAAAAATACCTCTACTGTAATTAATATACTCATCACTCAATTCTATAACCCTATATGTTATTTCATTTTTAATAAATATAGCTACCACTCCAGCATTACCTGTCTGTCTATCTCTACTAATACCTGTATATCCTTGTATCACAAAGTCTAAATGAGGTTTCAATCAGGTCTCTTGTACACATTTAACCTGAGGTTTATATTCTTTTTATATTCTATTACTTTTTTAAACTCATGTCCATTTGTGATTAAACTCGTTGTATTTCACTGTGATACTAATAAAACCATTAAGATCCTCCACATGTTTCCTGTGAATCTACAACTTGACCCTTAAGTTTTTCATTTACTTGTTTCAGAGTAATTCCCTCAAACTGTAGATGTTTAACACCTGTTACTTTCTTCTTCTTTTCTTTTTAATGGCGGGTGGCAAATATTCTTAGAAGGTGCATTATTTTACTATTAGGTTATTACTGACACCATAATAATAATAATAATAATAATAATAATAATAATAATAATAATAATAATAATAATAATAATAATAACAATAATAATAAACTAAAGGAGTATTATAGAAATACAATTTTTTATGCTTCATTGTGTGATGTGATCAAATTCTATTTATTATACCTATTGCTTTCAAATAATTAATTGCATAATAGACCTTATATTGCACTGCACATTCTTTAGTATTGACTTAATTGTTATATTTTCAATATCCAACAAACTTAATTCTTCTATTAATCACATTATTTCTCTTTCATATGCTCCACTGTCTCTGAAATACCACATTTATTACAATTGCCTGATTCATGTTTACCAATAATCAATAATGACTGATTAAGAGCTGTGTGATCAATACAGAGTCTAGATATTATTGTGTCCTCCTTCCTACTTCCAAAGTTTTTCCTTCCATTTCCAACTTGTTTTTGAATGTTAACACCTGTTACCTGAGGGAAAGTTCCCACCTATATTCTGTCAACAATTACCCTAGAGTGACCCCTACTGGACACACACATACATGACAATGTAAAGTGAGGACAAAAAAAGTCACTGCATGATGTATGTGAATTCATATATTTAAGTAAGGATTTGTCTATGAATTGAAATGATCACTGAATTAATAATAATAAAAAAAACATTAAGATACATCTGTAAATATGTTGTATGATAATTAACAGACATGTCACACCATCAGTTAAAATCAACTATTACAACATGTACAAAGCCTTAAAATGTTTATCCATCAGATGAATCAAGTTTAGAAAATGGACAGATATTGCATGTATAAACAAATATCACTGAAAGCAAATATTCATAACATCATCAAGATGAAGATACATTTTTGCTGTAATTTGGCCTTTTATTAGTAGAGAGTATTTTATTCACTATTTCCTCTCAGTGCTGTAAGTTCTTCCTCCCTGCAAAATAATTCAACAAAATCATTTACTGAGCTCTCATGACTAAAGACTTTGTTCCAGATCAATGTGAATCAGTTCAAAAACTCACCAGCTCTTCTTGCACAGATGATCTGAAGAAGAATCACAGTAGGAGCAGCAAACACTGCAAACTCAACAATAATCACAATCACTGCAGGAAAGATGAGAGACACAATCAAGAGAAAAAACAGACTCAATCTGTGAAAATAGAAAGAAATCAAAGGTATAAAACAACCAACACTGCAAAGACGTGTTGTACCTCTGAATATTGATCCAGCAGTCCAACTGTCTTCAGTTTGTGCTGAATCTGTGATAATTGACATATAAACCAAACATCATCATCATCACATCATACTTGAGCTTCACATCACAGAAATGATAAATGAACTTGTGCTGCTTCATGAGTTCATCATCTATTATCATGTTATTTCAATCTCAAGGTGTCAGGAGGAAACTGATGGTTGCCATTTACCAAAAATTAATCTAATGACACTTTAAAATAATCTTTCTGTCCAATGTGATCTCTTTCTCATTTATAGATATTTGTGTGTAAAGTGTGACATTTTGTGACAAGTTTGCATGAACACTGAAATGTAGAATATTTATGTATTCACATCATCTAAAACCTACAACCTTGTATGAAAACATTTTAAATGCTTAAATGTTTATCAATCCTTTGAGGTTTAAATGTTGAACTCATGAATTAGCAGGTTGATGTTATTGTGGTCGGTTCAATTGTGATAAAACAAGTGTAAATGAGTGAAGTGAGAGACTGCTGATGTGTGTCAGTGATGATGAACCTTGTGCAGGAGCTGCTGCTGTAGTTTGTCTTGAAGTCGTCTCAGAGTTTGATCTGCTGACTGGAATCAGTGTTGAAGTGACTGGAGCTGCAGAAGATGAACATTCAGATACATCATAATAGTGCAGAACATTAAAACCATATTTTCATACTTGATGATTATGACATGCATTTTGTGTTTCATTATCAGTGTTTACAGTGACAGTTGTTTGGAAGAGAGGGGTTACAGCGCTGGGTGGTTATTTAGCAATTTTTAAGTTATATGCACCTAAGACTGATAAAAACATTAAAGAGCAGGCCATATGGTATTTTAAGTTTAAATGAATCTAAGGTCAGAAAACAGTGTAATTTTTTCATAATATACATTTAATATTAGAATAATTTTGCAATGATTTCAAAACGATTCGTTCAAAGCAGTTCTGAGCTTAATGTCTATAAGCCCCTCCCCTCCATAAGCCTACTCTGCTGTGATTGGTCAGCTGGCCAAGTCTATTGTGATTGGTCTTTCTGTATACAATGGAAGTGAATGGAGCCCATAGCTAAAGTTTAGCTGCTAAACTGTAAACTGTAGACACTTGTTTATCTTTAATGGACTAGCATTTATTGATTCTCATGTTGAACTCGTCAAGATTAGAGAAGCAGTCCTCTGTAAAATGACAGCACACAACAAAATGTTCAAATTGTACTGCTGTGGTATCATGAAAAAACATAATTTTTAACCACAGATTCTTCACATCATCATCTTTCAACAAAGAAAACAAAACACAGCACAGAACACAGTGTCTTCTGACACAATGTAAACACACTAACTAGTGGAAAAATCACCTTGTGTTTGTGGACAGGTCAGAGTGATCATCAACTGATGACTCAAAACGATTCAGATTCAACTCTTTTTTTTTTTTTGAGTGACAATATCTTTATTAACTGTGCACTTTTTTGATTAACAACTTTGTAGAGTGTTTACATTGAAGGAGAGCTACGTTACAAACTGCAGAAAAAAAAAAGATATTTTTTTAAATCCCATATGACTCCTCTTTAATGAATGAGATTATAAAGTGTGGGATGTGTTAAATGTTAATTAGAGTTATTAAGCTAATGAAGAACTCAATCTGAGGCTCGTGCTGACTGACACACAGCTGAAGCAGAACACGTCTCTCTCAAACAGCACACAATCACAAATTTTGGACTCTATCGTGTCTCATTGCACTTGAATGGTCAAATAAACACATAATTACATTAAAAAGCCTGTAGTGTGATGCAAACATGTAAACCCAGT
>VONZ01003168.1:0-27121 GCA_012976165.1 Labeo catla | reverse complement strand
ACGAGACAAAATGGCCAGGCGAGAGAACAGTTGCTAGCACTAGGAGAGCGCTAAATGCAACAAACACAGTTCTCCACATTTACAACTCCACAATACTGGGTGAGTTACAGAGGGAAAGTCCAGGGCTTAAATAGCACTTCTGACTGGCCACAGGTGTTGGCGCAATCAGTGCAATGGATGATGGGAGTAGTAGTCCGGGGTGTAGTGCAACAGTCTGTGTGATATGATAGGGCGAGAACGACATCTGGAAGGTCACCGACCAGATTCATGACACTAGGACTTATTCAACTTACAACAATGACAAATCCATGGTTTACAGCAAAACTCAGACAGCCTTGTCAGGCCAAAAGAATATGTCCACAGGAGTGGGGACCGAGTTTGTAGAATTAGGACTAAAACAGAGTGGCTAAAATAAAGTACTCTGAAAAAGTGTAAAATTACTTTGGATCAAGACCCGTTTCACACCTCAGGCCATCACCAGGACAAATATATTGTATATGCAAGCATACTAGGCAATAAAGCTCATTCTGATTCGAAATAATAAGAGTGTGCTCTTACATGGTCAATAAATAAAGTTGCACTATTTTTTTTTCCATCTTATTTGTCATTTGTGACCCTGGACCACAAAACCAGTCATAAGTATCAATTTTTTGAAACTGAAATTTACACATCATATGCAATCTTACTAAATAAGCTTTCCATTGATGTATGGTTTGTTAGGACAATATTTGGCCGAGATACAACTATTTGAAAATCTGGAATCTGAGGGTGGAAATAATAAATAAATAAATAAATAAATAAAAATATTAAGAAAATTGCCTTTAAGTTGTCCAAATGAAGTTCTTAGCAATGTATATTACTAATCAAAATTTAAGTTTTGATATATTTACAGAAGAAAATTTACAAAATATATTCATGGAACATGATCTTTATTTAATATCTTAATGATTTTTGGCATAAAAGAAAAAGAAATAATTTTTACCCATACAATGTATTTTTGCCTATTCTACAAATATACCTGTGCTACTTAAGACTGATTTTGTGGTCTAGGGTCATATTTAGTTCATATGGGAGTTCATTTGTAAGAAATATTTATGTCAGGGTTGTAACAGCCTATAGTAAATAAATGTATTTAGAATAATAATACAATGATAATAATATATAAATTATTTAATCATATCAAAGATATTCATAAGACAATTTGTCATTCTATAACAGCAATTATTAATTGATATCTTATTAATTAATATTAATTAATGATTGCTTTATTTGTGATTTGTGACTGATTAACTAACTAATTACAGGCTAATTACAAGCTAACTAATTACAAAACTTTTTTTTTTTTAAATTTGATAGTATCTCACCTGATCATTGTGCTGGGTCCTGATGTCTGTTTGGACAACAAAACTCAATTAAGCACATATTAGCTTGGCTAGGGCAAGATACAAAATATTCTCACATTTTTTAAAAATGTCACATTTTCATCTTGTTAAATCAGCTGTATTTAACACTCACAGTTCCTTCTTGAATGGCACTTGCAAGAGTAAATTAAACCAGCAGATGCGATCACCAGCAGCAGAACAGCACAAACAGCACCATATATTCCTGTTAGATCAGCTGAAGACAGACAGTCATTTTCACTAGTGAGCGACTGATAATCAATCCAATATTTATCAATATTTTTATAATACTGATATTTAAGTCACTCTATTTTGGTCATGAGTTGTACGCTATCTGACAAATCTGGTGGGTTTTTGAGGAACAACAGTTAAAACAGCATCACATCACTGTAAACAGCAGAGTTGGAAAAATGACATTAAAAATAATATTATGCACTTTTTTCATAGCTAACAACATTAGACTTGTTAACAGCACATTCTTGTTGTCTTACTTGATGTGTACCATATGTGAAGGTGATACAGACTATAATGAAAACAAATTTCAAACTCTATTCTAAAACTGGGAAAATACACTGAATGACTAAATGATACTCACCAATGACAGAAACACTGAAGCGCCTAATGATGCTGATCCTCCTGCTGGTGATATTTAGTTGATAATCTCCAGAGTCTGTGATTGTGGTGCTTGTGATGGTCAGAGATCCAGAAGAATGATCCACCTTCAGTCTGTTTCTGAATCTCTCATTACCATCTTCACATTGAACATCTGTACAGATCTTGCTCTGATTTCCACTGATTTCAGCTTTATGAGTGTCATCAAAACACCATAACAATGAATGATGTGGGGTTTTTATTAAACGAGTGTCCAAAGTGACAGATTCTCCCTCTTTCACTGACTTTCGCTTTATTTCATCTCGTTTTGCAGCAGAAACATCTGAAACACAAACGAAAAGCTGATCAGAGATGCTTTGATGAAAAACTTTTTCATAGACAATGTTTACATAAACAACCATATTCCGAGTTTAACACTACAATACTTTGATTAGAAATCTACCATGTAAACACAGATTTTTGAGGACCTTAATCCAGCTAAAGTCATACTGTAAATAAACACAAATTGAATTAAGACATGTGTCTTATTTCTATTTTAGTTGCATTATCAAAGTACAGTATAGACATGTGCAGACCTTAATCACACTATTACTGTCATGTAGGACTTTTTGCTGCATTTTGAAACGGCATACAAACACGGCAGTGGCCAAAGGTTTGACGACAAGATCATGACTTCAACAACGCTGTTGTCTGTTTGCAGGTATAGCATGACAAATAATTAACTGCACTTGAAGCTATCGTAAAATTAAAAACGAAACACCCAAACTGTATGTGGCAGAATTTTGAAGACCAACTGTATGCTGATATGTGAAATTCTTGAGGGGACATTGCCAATAACTGATCTATGTACTGTACTATAACGTAAAACGGGAACATGAAAGAAATATTCTAAAAGCAACTTATGTAAACATGAGTTTTAAATGTATAAGACTTGCTTTAAAACCTAATAACTCACTATGGACTTCAACACCAAAAGTAATTTTACTGGTGTCGCTGCTGATCTCTAGTCGATAAAGTCCAGAGTCTGTGATTGTGATGTTTGTGATGGTCAGAGATCCAGTTTTATGATCCAGCTTCAGTCTGTTTTTGAAACTCTCATTACACTGAACATCTGTACAGATAGAACTAAGATCTCCAGTGATTACAGCAATGCGAATGTCATTCATAAACCATTTAATAAATTTCTGTTGGTTTGTTGTAATATCAGAGTGTAGAGTGACTGAATCTTCCTCCATCACAAATGCTGATAATCCATCTTCACTGACACCAAGAAAACCTGAAGAAGAAACAAACAGTTAATTACAGTCAAACAAAATTACACAACATACATGTAATGGATGATCTTGTGCATCATACAACCCAATACATGAGTGTCAGCGCTGTCACAAGACCAAGAATAAACCAGACAGAACCCTGACACTTTCCTCTGTAACCTATTTGTGGATTCATACACTCAAGGATTTTCATTGACTTGACGAATTTTACCCATTATGAATATTACCCACAAAATTATGTCACTTAAAATGACCAAAACACAAAACAGGGAATACTTGACAGAAGGATGGACAAACAAATGAATGAATGAATGAATGAATGAATGAACGAATACATATATATATACCGTGCCTTGCAAAGTATTCATACCCCTTCTTTTTGTTGTTGTTGTTGTTGTTGCTGCCTTATGTTTAACTGCGTTAAATAACTTTCTTTTCACATTAATCTACACTCCATACACCATAATAGCAAAAAAAAACATCTTTTAACCTCTTAATTCCAGCTGCATCATATTTGAAGGAAACTAGACACTGCTTGTCACCTGCAGAGTACACTGCAGAAATTTTTTTTTGTCTTCTTTTTAGTCAAAATATCTAAAATCTTAAATTAAGATGCATTTAATAGATAAGCAAAAGGACAAAAGCAAAATGCACTTAATGTAGTTTTTCCTACGGAAGTTCTAAGCGGCCATGCATTATATTTTTTTTTTCCGTCTTGTTTTCTCGTTATCACGACTTAATTTTCTCGTTATCTCGACATAACGAGTTGTTTTCTCGTGATCTCGATATAACAAAAGTTGTTTTCTCGTTATCACGACTTAATTTTCTCGTTATCTCGACATAACAAGAGTTGTTTTCTCGTTATCACGACTTAATTTTCTCGTTATCTCGACACAACAAAAGTTGTTTTCTCGTTATCACGACTTAATTTTCTCTGCGTATCCGACATAAGAACATCAGACAGCATCATTGCATCATCATAGATGATCGTATTCGCTTTCATTTTGATCAGGGACTCACTTAAACTGAAATAGCGCTGTGTCTGTCAGTCATTGACAACTTACACAAGTGTTCGACAGGCTGGCCGGTCTTGTAGAAGACAATGTAACGACCCTGAACGCGTAGTCAATTTCATTGCCAGTCAGCTTGATGGATCGTGTTATTTTAAATGCATTTTAATGTAATGGTTTCAGTTGTAGACCATTCTGTCTACAATATAATGCTATCCAATAACTGCACTCAAACCCAGAGGATATGACTCGTTTAAGATGATCAGATCAAAACGGTTATTGTTGAATAGTCGATTCAAATCGAAATACGAACAGAAGAAAATAGAAATGACAAAAATAGTTTGATTGTATTATTATTATTATTATTATTATTATTATTATTATTATTATTTCGTTCAGTTTGAAAAATGGACAAACAAAAATTAAGCTAGATTTGTGAAAGAGCGCTTTATTTGCGCGTGGGCGGCCCTGTAAATCCAATTTTTTGGATTCTGTCTTTACTGTCTGTCCCATCGTGCAGAATAAGACTTCATCCAATGTACCCCTTTGCAAATTAGTCACAATTAAGTTTCTTAATGTTTGGCTGTTGTGTAGGCTATTTCTTGCATATGTCATAAACGCAACACTGCACTTCTCGGGTCGGCGGCGCCGGCGCGATCCCTTACATTGAGATAACAGAGGAACGAAATATAAATGTCTGCTTTATTTTGTGTACTTCCACAATAACAACAAAACGTTGCAAATTGTTTTTGCAAAATAACTAGGAATCGAAAACAAAATTTGTGTTTATTTAATTCGTATAAATCCAACAAGAGGTAGTGTAGCTACAGTCTTCCCCATCTGAACTCATTATCTATACTACTGTGCTCACTCCCAGACGCAGCGCAACCTATTCCTGAAGCCTGGAATTCCGCCACGATGCCAAGCGCAGCGATATAATCAGAGTAAAATATCAAGGCCCCCAACGTATGTGAAACAAATATTAAAGCAATAAGCTCATTTGTTTTTACCCACGAACAAAAATCTAGCTTAATTTTCGTTTTTCCGTTTCTCAAATACAACGAAATAATAATAATAATAATAATAATAATAATAAAAGGCTACATTATTATTATTATTATTACAAAATCGATTGATTTCTTTCATTAAAAAAAATAATTTCGATTTCCTTTTAAACCATAGTTCAGTCCCTCAAATAAAGGAATATTCCAAGCGTCGATTAATCAAAAAAAAAAAACTGTTTTGATCTGGGCTGCGTTCTCCGAAACTACCTTAACGCTACGTCGTTCTTAAGTTGTACCTTAAGAAGTACCTTATCTTTAATACGTGTTTTCCGAAACCTTCTTAGTTAAGTATACCTTCTGTAAGTCATACGCTCGTAAGGTTGGTCTGGAGCGCTCTTAGCTATACCTTATCGCTGCTGACGGTTCATACCGCTAGTGGCCACCACTAAGCAAAAAGCTTTTTTACATCGCAGTTTAATTACACATAGAACATTTTATATGAACATTTAATATAAAATCTGATTTAGTATTAAAATTACATTTTTACTTTACTTTAAAATTTTACACATAAAATACTTAAGTTGTTATAGCCTACACCCAGTGTATGGAAGTGTTTTCATTAATAAAGTTTCCATACACTAATGGTTGTTAGCTTTTTTTAATTACTATCCTAAGGCACATCAGCTGGCGAACCATTTGACAGAAAAGGCTTAGGAGTCTATATAAAGAAAGATGAGTTTACACAAACTTTATAGCTATGGCAGCGAGACAGCGAGTACTTGTTTTAAATCAAAGACGGCGCCGTCCGCGGAGCCAGTTAGTGTATGTCAACTACTTTATAAGAGAACACTTTAGTCCACTGACTACCATGTCAGAAGAGACCACTGTAAAAAAAAAAATTCGCCTGCCACGGGAGCAAATTCTGCAGCTCTTGCATCTTGTTGGCCCAGATTTGTCAAGACAAACTCGACGGAGCTACCCCCTCAGCCCCGAAATTCAGCTGCTGGCGGCTCTTCGTTTTTATGCCGTGGGGAGATAAATGCAGTTTGTACTATTTCTAAAACGCTTCTTTATAAAGAACATTGTTTTCTCAATACTTTACCTAAACCGCTGTGAAGGAAAGAGCGCACAATCGATCATCGAGGCATCGATATCAACCTATTCAGCACCTCCACCATGGACAGCACCTGCTAAGGTCGAACTTAAGAAGGTTTACCTTAAGCAACATCCTAAGGTATAGTTCGGAGAACACACGTAGGAAATGTATACCTGTAGTTAAGGTGTACCTTTTGAGTCTTCGTGGCGCGCTAAGAGACAACGTTATCGAAGAACGCAGCCCAGATCTTCTTAAACGAGTTATGTCCTCTGGGTTATTGGATAGCAGTATATTGTGGACAGATTGGAGATGAATCCTAATAAGCATACCGCTACAATTAAAACCATTAACCGTGCATATATATATATATATATATGCACACACTCAAAAAATGATTTGCAACGTTTTGTTATTATTGTGGAAGCACAAAAAATAAAGCAGACATTTATATTTCGTTCCTCTGTTATCTCAATGTAAGGGATCGCGCCGGCGCCGCCGACCCGAGAAGTGCAGTGTTGCGTTTATGACATATTTACAAGAAATAGCCTATGCAACAGCCATAATTAATCAACTTAATTGTGACTAATTTGCAAAGGGGTACATTGGATGAACTCTTATTCTGCACGATGGGACAGACAGTGAAGACAGAATCCAAAAAATTGGATTTACAGGGCCGCCCACGCGCAAATAAAGCGCTCTTTCACAAATCTAGCTTAATTTTCGTTTGTCCATTTTTCAAACTGAACGAAATAATAATAATAATAATAATAATAATAATAATAATACAATCAAACTATTTTTTTGTCATTTCTATTTCCTTCTGTTCGTATTTCGATTTGAATCGACTATTCAACAATAACCGTTTTGATCTGATCATCTTAAACGAGTCATATCCTCTGGGTTTGAGTGCAGTTATTGGATAGCATTATATTGTAGACAGAATGGTCTACAACTGAAACCATTACATTAAAATGCATTTAAAATAACACGATCCATCAAGCTGACTGGCAATGAAATTGACTACGCGTTCAGGGTCGTTACATTGTCTTCTACAAGACCGGCCAGCCTGTCGAACACTTGTGTAAGTTGTCAGTGACTGACAGACACAGCGCTATTTCAGTTTAAGTGAGTCCCTGATCAAAATGAAAGCGAATACGATCATCTATGATGATGCAATGATGCTGTCTGATGTTCTTATGTCGGATACGCAGAGAAAATTAAGTCGTGATAACGAGAAAACAACTTTTGTTATGTCAAGATAACGAGAAAATTAAGTCGTGATAACGAGAAAACAAGACCGAAAAAAAATTACAATGCATGGCCGCTTAGAACTTCCGTATTTTCCCCCTGGAAACAAGTAAAATTATCTGCCAGTGGGCTAAGTAAAATATTCTGAAGTCAAGAGTATTTTACTTATTTTCAGCAAGTGTAACCCAGTGGAAATGGGGTAATATAATAAATGAGTCATCAATTTCAGCAATTTGTTAAATTAGTTTATTTTATTTTGTAGATTTTTTTCCAGTTCTGAAAAAGAAATGTATATTGTTCTTGTCACTTGACATGTAAAATGTTTACTTTATTTCATAAAGTGACAGTTAAAAAGGCGCACGGGTCGTATTTTGAAAGTGCAGAAGAAAAGGAATGACGTGAGTCCGGATGGAAATGTGCAGTGTCCAGAGAGATATAGAAATAGATACAGGGATATGTGAATAACATTTCCGATGTAACATCTGATAGATTAGGGTGACTAATCCTCACGAACTATCGGGTTACATTTCAACGCTGGATTGTGCTTTGACTAAAGGCTCGGATCGGGTGATTTACGGACAGAGTTTACCGCTAGCCGTTAGCAGTTAGCAGGAGTGCTGCGCGGGAGGAGAGACTGTACGCGTTTGTTGACTAAACAGACTGAAAGTGCAGTCGGGTTCATGCTGCAAATACACACAGATCACAATGGAACCCTTACAAAAATTAACCAAACAAACAAACAAAAAAACATGGTTACTATAGTTAAACCATGGTTTTGCCACACTGACTTACCATAGTTCAACAATGATATTTGTAGTAAAACTGTGGTTATACAAGTAGTAAATACACCAAATAAATAAATAAATAAATAAATAAAGTTATTACATTACATTTTTACTATAATAAACTAATGATAATTTTTTTAAGGGAAAAGTTTCAAAGGGATCCCAACAATGATATGGTTATTTTTTGTAAGGGAAGTTATAAAAGTAAGTGTGTTTGCCTGTGCATTTCTGTATTTGTTTGTGTTCTGAATATTTGCAGCACATTTCTGTATTTGGTTGTGAGTATTTACAGCACGTGTGTTGTAAAACTAATGAAGATTTTTTCTTAATTTGCAGGGTTTTTCTTTTTTGGGACTTTTAATGAAAGAGTCAAATTCACTTCTGCTTTTCTTGAACTAAACTGTAAAATCATATACACTTAAATTATAATTACATCAGCAAATTACAATTTTTCAGTTTGTGAAAAAAAATTGTCTATACCTTATGTGAATTAACGATAAAAGAAAAAAAAAAAAACAACCTAATGTCACTGAAATAATGATAATAAAAAAAAAAACGTCACTAAACACATTAACATCAAACTAAACTTGCTTTCAAGCATAATGACTCACCAAATACAGCAACAATGAAAATCTTTGTCCTGATTTTGCCTCTTCTGCTGTTGATCTGTAGCTTATAAAGTCCAGAGTCTGTGTTTCGGATGTTTGTGATGGTCAGAGATCCAGTCTGATGATCCATATTCAGTCTGTCTCTGAATCTCTCATCAGCATCTTTACACTGAACATCTGTACAGATAAAACTGAGATCTCCAGTGATTTTAGCTATTTGAAAGCCATTAAAATACCATTCAATCCTTTCTGGTTCTTTTGTTTTAATGCCAGTCTGTAGAGTGACTGAATCTCCTTCCATCACAGACACTGACCCTCCATCTGTAACAAAAAAATCTGAAGAAAAAAAAAACAAAAAAACAACAACATTAATTAAGCTGGGTTGAAAAGACTGCTCTGACTCAGGTTACTATTTCTTTTCTAACTGATTCAGTTTACAGTTTTCGTAAACCAGATTATCAACCACCAAAAATCCCACAGACTTACACTGACAGAATGTTCAAACTTCAACTGTCAAAAAAACTTCAACTGTCAAAATTCAATTCTATTTAAATCATGTTAGCATTATGCTAGTCATGCTAACAACATGTATGCAGATTCCTGATAGCACCAGTGTGAACAAGACAAAATGTAAATAAGAGGGTTATTTAACTGAAAATGGCAAAGGTGTTAGACAGCTGTCTTTTATGGACTTTCAAAGTCTTGTTACAGCAGTGGGTACTTTTGACCCTGATAACATGGATCCTGTTGAGTTCTAGTCAAAACTGGAGAAAGTAGTGGATGCTTATTGTGTGTCATTTGACAGAGTAAATTCAGAAGGTGTTAATCTCTGTTATGCATGTGGAAAAACTGGTCACATTGCTAGACACTGTCAAGACCATGAGAGACCTCATCAAAGGTTTGTCTGTCATGCATGTGAAAAAGATGGTCACATAGCAAGGCATTGTTTGGAGAAAGGTAGGAAAGATCAAAAATTTGTTTGTTTTGCTTGTGGAAGGATGGGACACAAGGCAAGACATTGTCGTTTTTCACACAAAATAAAGATGGGCTATCGTGATTTGCTTAAGAAGATTGACAATTTAGAAACCCAGTTGGCATTGTTGAAAGAAAATAAGGAAGAGGTCATTCACACCTTGCCAGACACAGCACTGCAGGAACATGACTACAGCTCAGTCACAAGCAGACACTGATGTGAACTGGATTTTTTTTTTTTTTTATGATAATTACCATATTTTACAAAATATGTTTACTATCAAAGGGGGGTGATTCTCTATAATGTATGAGAAATGTGTTAATGGCATTGATATTTAAATATAATTTCTGATAAATGATTTAATTGCATTTTGAGATTACATTTCTGTAACACTGATGAAGGAAATAAAGTAAAGGGGGGCAACCTCTTCTTTTTGAACATTCATTTCAGGGATAAGCATTGAGCTGTTTGTTGGAAAGGTGTAACCTCCTGGAGAAAAATGATCCGGGCATTCGAAGGACAAGAAGACCAGCAGAACCAGTGGAGCCAGAAGACTTCCACAAGAAAAAGGACATCGTAAAGAACAGGATGATCACCATGAACAAGAAAATCAAGAGATTTCCAGACCTGCAAGATCCAGAACTCCCTGCCTAAAAGATCTAGAAATCCTGAGATTCACCATGGCATGGATGGACTTGAGAGAACCGCGCAGACTGCAACAACACCAGTGACCGCTTCTTTCAGAGAACTTTCTATTCAATGTGAAAAGAATGGACAACAGATAAGGGAAACACAAGGAGATCAAGATTTTTAGAGACTATGGACAGCAGTCTTATCACCAAAATGGAAAACAAGTGGGCAAAGGACATACCCACACAAAGAAATGCACAAAGACACAAACTCACCACTGTACATGACACTAGAAAGACAGGTATATGCATACTCAAATGCAGAAAAATATATTATTGTCTACTGAATGGACACATGTGAATAAAGGATGTCCACACTGATAGAACAGACACAAAGCACATGACACTAGAAAGACAAATATATACATACTTGGAAAAAAAAAATCTTCACTGCCACTGGGCGCCTACCCAGGAAGGGAGGTGTAATCTTTATAAGGGAGTGCATGTGATGCTTCTTCTGGGCCAAGAGCATCAAAGTCAATAATCTATAGTCTGCCTCGACCCAGATTCCACTCCACAGTATATGTTTAATCATGCTCATTTCCCAAAATGGCTTAATTATTATAGAGAAGAAGACGGTCAACAGTTATGTTGTTTCTAGACCATTTAGGATGATTACGTCCTGAGCAAAAGGTGACCAACTGTAGAATGGGAGCATGTGTTGAGACACTGAGAACCATCTCAGACAAAGGGATGCAGGAACTTAATTAACATACAAAGAGTTCAGATGCAAAACCAGCTAAAAGCCATCTCGGTCAAAATTGAGATAATGATACTGAGTGAATGCTCTCGACACATATTATACGTCCATCAAATATTTTCACTTCAAACTCGCTAAAATACCAGCATCAGCCCAATCAGAAGTACCGTTACTTAGATAGAAACCTATACATCTCAGTCTGATAAAAATGCATTTTTTAAAGAAAGACGTCAGATGGATTTAGCTGGTTTTGCATCTGAACTCTTCATACAGACCACAGCTGTTACGAAAGGAGGAACTTTATTTACATTAAGGGTAGTAGACTTTAACTGTGTAAAAGGTTTGAGCTAAGGATGTTCTGGGTTCATTCCGACTCCGTTGAACCTAAGGTACAACATGTACTTTGCCACTGCTATGCTGCAATAAACATCTTCAAACAAGATCTTCTACATCCTCTTCACTTTTTCTATGTTCCAGACAAATTAGGCAATGTGTAGAAATAATATTAAATCATAACAAGAAAAATGCTTCTTGTTTCATTAGACAAACAGTCCCAGCCCCAGTCACTTGAAACAGATAATATTTCACCTATGCCTACATTGAAAAAAAAACTGTCTTCATAGAACCATCCTTTTTTTTGTTTTTTTGTTTTTTGAAAAACACTGATGCTTTGACTTTTACACTTGATGGTTTTTCATTTTAATAATTATGTTTATTCTTAGTTATCAGTTAAGTACATTAGGGATTTATTGTTACAACTTATATTGTTGCAAAATTTGGTGTTTGTGTGAATGGCGTTGTGTTCACCATATATATATATATATATACATTTTTACATCAGCTTGTGGATAAGCTGCTTGTAATGAACTTGAAGTTACTTTTACATAGTTTTTATACCAAGTAACTTAACATAAGCATTTACAGGGACTTATTTTCTCTGCATTACCCATGACAGAGTCTGGATGTGTCCTCTTTGCCAAATGTGCACCTGCCCTGCAGTACTTAGAAAACACGACCTGACCCGTTTGACACAGACTGTGACATGAACCACACACTCATTAAGTACATCAGACAGACAAAAACAACTCCTGTGCTTTGTGGCTATTATCTTATACATGTTGTAATCACAGACACAGAGGCAACCTAAATTAAGTAATAATATTTACACTGCAAGAATTAATACAGATAATGTATATTTTGACGCATTCGATTTTTTTTTTGTCCTACTCTTTGCTATGTTTATCACTGTGTCAGTCATCGGATTGTGCTGTGACTTGTAGAACAATATTTTAGCAGATTCACTCTGCATTTAAATGCAGTTGTCTCTACTGAAACTTTGCAGTGTATATGTGGCCATTGTGGCCATTCATTATCAGCATGAAAAAAAAATGAAACTTTTATTTGAATTGTGAACAGATTAGATAATGTGTACAGAAAGAGTGCTCCATTTATAATTAAACTATCAATGACTTCAGCTGCAGTGAGACTGGCTACAATGATCTATGTTGCAAATCATGCTGTACATAGAAACCTTGGTCTTCGCCAGATGCATTGTCTTGAAAATAGACTAAAGTTACTGCTGCAGATAGAAGATTAAAATAAGTGAAGATAACGTTTTCACTTTTCAAAGTGGATCAGACACCTATGGTATTAAAGGTGGATATATATATACTGAGAATCATCACTAAATGATACTCACCAATGACAGTGACACTGAAGCTCCTAATGATGCTGAATCTGCTGCTGCTGATCTTTAGTTTATAAACTCCAGAGTCTGTGATTGTGGTGTTTGTGATGGTCAGAGATCCAGTCTGATGATCCAGCTTCAGTCTGTCTCTGAATCTCTCATCACCATCTTTACACTGAACATCTGTACAATTCCTACCATCATCCTCAGTGATTTCAGCTATAGGAGTGTCATTAAAATACCACGTCATCAGATCATTTGGGTTTTTTAACACAGGATCAGGATTTAATAAAAAAGATTCTCCCTCCTTCACTGAGTTTGTCTTCATTTGATCTCGTTCAGCAGCAGGGACTTCTGAAACAAACAACACAAAAGCTTCTAGAGGATCTTTTGCTGAAAACAACAAACTACAAAATATGCAAGAAGTTTATATGTAAAAGCAATTTCCATGCTCCTTCAAGACATTCAGTCTGACATTATGTGTTTAACCACTCAGAATGCAGATAGAACTTTATAATTCCAAGGCGACGACTTGTTATACTTTTGCTGCCTTGGAATTATAAGGTTCTATCTGCATTCTGAGTGGTTTTCAGATATTGACCTTTAAAGTTTTTGCATTCCATATAGCAAAAATTCCTACATGAAAATGACAGAGACTCTAAATGTATTCTAAATGTACAATATCAAAACTCTCTCAGATTTTGAAATGGGGATTTTGGGAACAGACCAAATGCAGATAGAACCTTCTAATTCTAAAAAGTCATTTTCCACTTGGAATTATATGGTTTTATCTTGCAAAACATTAACTGAAACAGCATTTTAAAGAAATACAAATAGTTTACTTTTAATTTGTTTTAAAACATAAAAAGGGTGTTGTAACAATGTGCTGGACAAGTAGGTATAACTGCAGACCGGAGATATCCAAAATGGGGCAGGGACCAGCCAATTGGTACTGACTTAAATTTCAAAATAAATTGAACATGTTTCTAGTTCAGTGGTTTTCAAACCTGTCCTGCGGGCACCACTGCCCAGTACATTTTGCATGTCTCCCTCCTCTAACTCACCAGATTCAAATCATCAGTTCATTAGTAAAGACATACGAAATGTGCAGGGCAGGAGTGCCTCCAGAACAGATTTGAAAACCACTGCTCTAGTTGATCTAAATTCTTTAAAATCTTTATCTTCTGAATGACAACCTTCTTTAACAGGCTATTCAGCGCCAAAAACTTGCTGAAACTTTACTTGGTGTATTTGGTTATTATATAACCTTTTCACTTTTATTTTTCCTCTGTCCCAACTTTTTTGGAGTGTGTTTCAGACTTCAAAATAAAGATTTGCTTATATTTACTAAATACAGTTAAGTTGGTCAGCAGCAAAACATATAATTAAACACATTAAGTGATGTGATTTAAAGACAAAAAAGACATAATGACTCACCATGAACAGCAACACCAAAACTCTGAACTGAGCTTAAGCGGCTGTGGATGATCTTTCTTTGTGTATAAAGTCCAGAGTCTGTGGTTCTGGTGTTTGTGATGGTCAGAGATCCAGTCTGATGATCCAGCTTCAGTCTGTCTCTGAATCTCTCATCACCATCTTTACACTGAACATCTGTACAGATCTTACTGAGATTATTGATTTCAGCAATGATATTTTCATTAAAATACCATCTAATCTCTTCAGTTTGGTTTGTTTCAATGTCAGTGTTTAGAGTCACTGAATCTCCCTCCATCACAAACACTGACCTTCCATCTGAACCAATACCAAAAACACCTGAAGAAAATGAAATAAACAGTTATTATACAATAATCATTGATTTACACTAGTGCTGCTGGATGGTATGAACAGAAAATGTGTATCATGTTTTTTTTTGTTGTTGTTTGTTTGTTTGTTTTTTTTCTCCAGATGGTTTTAATTTTAAAAATTAGGATTGGGATTGATTTTAAAAATAACCTTTTTAAAAAAGTTCTCCTGCTAATAGTTTTGCTCGTCTAGTAGAGATTTTATAATTTAGAGTCTTTAGAAAGTCATGTATTAAATATGATACTGAAGGCTTTATAGGGTATGGGACATTACTTAAGTTTCTTTTTCTTATTTTGTTTGTTTCTCCCAGTGTTCTCTTATGGAGAACATGTTTTAGGAGCATAATATTTCTTGACGTCAAAAGTAATAAAAATGTTAGAACAACATTGTGTGTGGTATATTTTCACTGCAAAACAACACAAGAAATGCTGCAAATATTCCTGCAAATGTCCACAATGTCAGTCATTTTAGGCCACAAAATTCAGGAACTGGTGGGACTGTACAGTGTGTGATTTTACTTTTGGGTATCATAATCTTACTGTGTGATACTATAGATGACCAATGAATAATTTTTAATAAAACTAGAGTTCTAACTCAAACAGTCAGAATATTTCAGTTTTACTCTAGAAACATTTACAATTTTTTTACAGATGTGACCTTTTTTTTTTTTAGTGAACATAAATTTACATCTGCATCAAGGAATTTTGCAGCGAGTTCCTATATATATATACACACATATATATATATATATATACATATATATATATATATATATATATATATATATATATATATTACTGTTTACTAAATGTACACATGTGGACAAAGGATGTTCACATTAAAAAAGGGACAGAATGTATGTGAAAAAAAAAAAAACATGCATTACAACTATGTTCCAGACAAATTAGGCAATGTGTAGAAATAATATTAAATCATAACAAGAAAAATGCTTCTTGTTTCATTGAAGAAGTCCCAGCCCCAGTCACTTGAAACTGAAATAATATTTGTGTATATGTGGCCATTGTGGCCATTCATTATCAGCATGAAAAAAAAATGAAACTTTTATTTGAATTGTGAACAGATTAGATAATGTGTACAGAAAGAGTGCTCCATTTATAATTAAACTATCAATGACTTCAGTTGCAGTGAGACTGGCTACAATGATCTATGTTGCAAATCATGCTGTACATAGAAACATTTGATGGTCTTCGCCAGATGCATTTTCTTGAAAATAGACTAAAGTTACTGCTGCAGATAGAAGATTAAAATAAGTGAAGATAACGTTTTCACTTCTCAAAGTGGATCAGACACCTATGATATTAAAGGTGGATATATATACGATACATTTACTAATAATCATCACTAAATGCTACTCACCAGTGACAGTGACACTGAAGCTCCTAATGATGCTGATGCTCCTGCTGATGCTGATGGTGCTGATGCTGATGCCGCTGATGCTGGTGATGCCGCTCCTGCTGCTGATCTTTAGTTTATAAACTCCAGAGTCTGTGATTGTGGTGTTTGTGATGGTCAGAGATCCAGTCTGCTGATCCAGCTTCAGTCTGCCTCTAAATCTTTCATCACCATCTTTACACTGAACATCTGTACAATTCCTAGTATCATCCTCAGTGATTTCAGCTATAGGAATGTCATTAAAGTACCACGTCATCAGATTTTTTGGGTTTTTTAACACAGGATCAGGATTTAAAAAAAAAGATTCTCCCACTGACTTTGTCCTCATTTGATCTCGTTCAGCAGCAGGGACTTCTGAAACAAACAACACAAAAGCTGCTAGAGGATCTTTTGATGAAAACTTCAAACTACAAAATATGCAAGAAGTTTAAATGTAAAAGCAATTTCCATGCTCCTTCAAGACATTCAATGTGACATTATGTGTTTAACCACTCAGAACACAGACAGAACATTATAATTCCAAGGCGAAGATTTGTTATACTTTTGCTGCCTTGGGATTATAAGGTTCTATCTGCATTCTGAGTGGTTTTCAGATATTGACCTTTAAAGTTTTTGCATTCCATATAGCAAAAATTCCTACATGAAAATGACAGAGACTCTAAATGTATTCTAAATGTACAATATCAAAACCCTCTCAGATTTTGAAATGGGGATTTTGGGAACAGACCAAATGCAGATAGAACCTTCTAATTCTAAAAAGTCATTTTCCACTTGGAATTATAAGGTTTTATCTTGCAAAACATTAACTGAAACAACATTTTTAAAGAAATACAAATAGTTTACTTTTAACTGCAGACCGGAGATATCCAAAATGGGGCATGGACCAGCCAATTGGTACTGACTTAAATTTCAAAATAAAACTTTATAAATTGAACATGTTTCTAGTTCAGTGGTTTTCAAACCTGTCCTGCGGGCACCACTGCCCAGTACATTTTGCATGTCTCCCTCCTCTAACTCACCAGATTCAAATCATCAGTTCATTAGGAAAGACATACGAAATGTGCAGGGCAAGAGTGCCTCCAGAACAGGTTTGAAAACCACTGCTCAAGTTGATCTAAATAAAATATGCTATATAAATAAATATGCTCCAAAGTCATGGAGGAGGAGGTGGTGACACTGGGTGTAATTAAAACAGTCCCATTGTCTGGTTGGGGAGTTACAGAACAGAGCAGCTCAGTGATCTCATATCGCATAATCTTATTAACTGTTTATCTTCTGAATGACAACCTTCTTTAACAGGCTATTCAGCACCAAACTTTGCTTGGTGTATTTGCTTATTCTATAACCTTTTCACTTTTATTTTTTCCTCTGTCCCAACTTTTTTGGAGTGTGTTACAGACTTCAAAATACAGATTTGCTTATATTTACTAAATAAAGTTAAGTTGGTCAGCAGCAAAAAATATAATTAAACACATTAAGTGATGTGATTTAAAGACAAAAAAGACATAATGACTCACCATGAACAGCAACACCAAAACTCTGAACTGAGCTTAAGCGGCTGTGGATGATCTTTCTTTGTGTATAAAGTCCAGAGTCTGTGGTTCTGGTGTTTGTGATGGTCAGAGATCCAGTCTGATGATCCAGCTTCAGTCTGTCTCTGAATGTCTCATCACCATCTTTACACTGAACATCTGTACAGATCTTACTGAGATTACTGATTTCAGCAATGATATTTTCATTAAAATACCATCTAATCTCTTCAAATTGGTTTGTTTCAATGTCAGTGTTTAGAGTCACTGAATCTCCCTCCATCACAAACACTGACCTTACATCTGAACCAATACCAAAAACACCTGAAGAAAATGAAATAAACAGTTATTATATAATAATCATTGATTTACACTAGTGCTGCTGGATGGTATAAACAGAAAATATGTATCATGTTTTTTTTTTTTTTGTTGTTGTTGTTGTTTTTTTCTCCAGATGGTGTAACAGCTCAAAATTGCAATCCGTTTTAACCGAATATGCTCCTGAAATTGTATCTGAGTGACCTCAAAATATATTTGGGAGCATTTGTTTGTGCAAGTGCAAATTACTGTTGTGGTTCAACCCATTTTCATTTACAATTACAATTCAGTTTCAGCACTACACACTTGAACCCTTAAAAATATGACGCAAGAGAGATTAAATAAAATGTGCTACATACATACATACACACACACACACACACACTTATCAATTTATTTATGAAGGGGATGAGCTTTAACACAACACTGGGTGATGTAGGTTTACCCCCGTAAACGTTAAAAAAATTGTGTATTCTTGAAGAGTATGGTTGTTTAATGTTCTTTTTTTTATAATATACAAACTTGTTTTTAGCCATGTAAAGCTTAAAATAATTATATAAACATCAAAAATAAACTTTATAAGTGTTTTGTCATATACTTAATTTACCAGGCATAAAGTTATACAGTAAAATTTTAGAGTGAAAAAAAATAGCTCAGTTTTATTTAGATGACAAGACAAACAAATAAATGTTCCTCAAAAGCCTGCCATATCATTATTTGATAGAGTACATACATTTTAAAAATAACTTTTTTAAAAATGTTCTCCTGCTAGTAGTTTTGCTCGTCTAGAGATTTTATAATTTAGAGTCTTTAGAAAATTATGTATTAAATATGATACTGAAGGCTTTATAGGGTATGGGACATTACTTAAGTTTCTTTGTCTTATTTTGTTTGTTTCTCCCAGTGTTCTCTTATGGAGAACATGTTTTTGGAGCATAGTATCTCTTGACATCAAAAGTAATAAAAATGTTAGAACAACACTGTCTGTGGTATATTTTCACTGCAAAACAACACAAGAAATGCTGCAAATATTCCTGCAAATGTCCACAATGTCAGTCATTTTAGGCCACAAAAATCAGGAACTGGTGGGACTGTACAGTGTGTGATTTTACTTTTGGGTATTGTGATCTTACTGTGTGATACTATAGATGACCAATGAATAATTTTTAATAAAACTAGAGTTCTAACTCAAACAGTCAGAATATTTCAGTTTTACTCTAGAAACATTTACATTTTTTTTTACAGATGTGACTTGTTTTTTTTTCAAGTGAACATAAATTTATATCTGCATCATGGAATTTTGCAGCGAGTTCCTCCGCAAAAACTCTGCTACGTCCAGGGTTCATGTCAGGAAACCTACTGAAACTTAGAAGCGTAACCACCATTAGGGGAAGCGCTTAGGCAAGCTCTACACCGACCAGTGTGCTGAGTAAGTGAGCTTGCGTTTAAGGCTCTAGCTGACACTGGTTCCATGCGCAAATTGTAAAATCTGGCAAATGTGTTAGGTGTAGCCCAACCTGCAGCTCTACAGATGTCTGTTAACGAGGCCCCGTTCACAAGGGCTGCCGAGGCAGCGACGCCCCTGGTCGAGTGGGCTCTCACTCCCAGAGGGCAGGGTAGGCCTCTGGCCTCGCAGGCCATATGGATCGTGTCCACTAGCCAGTGGGAGGTCCTTTGCTTGGAGACAACTATCCCCTTCTGCTGTCCTATATAACAGACAAAGAGCTGTTCAGAACATCTGAAGGGCTGAGTTTGTTCCATGTAAATGCGCAGGGCACGGACTGGGCATAACAAGGTCAGGTTGGGGTCATCTTCCTGGAAAGAAATAGCTTGCAAGGTCACCACCTGGTCTCTAAAGGGAGTGGTGGGGACATTGGGCACGTATCCAGGCCAGGGTCTCAGGACAATGTGAGAATCTGCCAGCCCAAATTCCATGCACGAACTGTTAATGGAGAGGGCTTGGAGGTCTCCCACTCTTTTGACAGAAGTGAGCGCAGTCAGGAAAGCCGTCTTTAAGGAGAGGGCGTCAAGTTAGACTGATTGAAGGGGCTCAAACGGATCCTGCTGTAGGCCCTGGAGAACCACAGCGAGATCCCAAGAGGGGATGAGATGCAGCCGAGGAGGGTTCAGCTCCTCTAAGAAACCTGATTATCAAATCGTGTTTCCCCACCGATCTGCCACCCACCAAGTCATGATTAGCTGATATAGCTGCCACATGGACCTTGAGTGTTGAGGCAGATAGGTGCCTGTCCAGGCCCTCTTGGAGGAAGGATAACACCGACTCGATGCCACATCTTCGTGGGTCCTTCCCTCGGGAAGAACACCAGTTCACAAAAATGCGCCATTTTAGGTCATACAGCCGCCTGGTGGAGGGGGCTCTGGCCTGTAAGAGGGTGTTCACCACTGCAGGTGAAAGGTCTCTGAAATCCTCCCGGTCGCGTCCAGGGACCATAGGTGGAGGTTCCAAAGATCTGGGCGCGGGTGCCAGATTGTGCCCTTCCCCCAAGAGAGGAGGTCCTTCCTCAGAGGAATGCACCAGGGAGGGGCTGATGCCAGGAGCACCAGGTCTGAGAACCAGGTTCTGTTGGGCCTGAACGGGTCACCAAGAGAATCTGTTCCTTGTCCTCCCTGACTTTGCACAGAGTCTTTGCAATGAGGCTCACTGGGGGAAACGTATACTTGAGCCGGTCCCTCGGCCAACCGAGTGCCAGTGCATCTATACCGAGGGGAGCCTCATTTAGACCGTACCACAACTGGCAGTGGGTGGATTCCGCTGAGGCAAAGAGATCTACTTGTGCATGGCCGAATCGATCCCAAATCAGCTGGACCGACTGGGGGTGGAGCCTCCACTCGCCTCAAAACCGACTTAATTTACATGAATAGTCAATGTATCAGTTTAAATTTTGAAGTAATAGTTGGAATGTGTATTTTTGTTATGTATGTTTGAAATTATGTATGTACATTTTGGGAAATGTTTTATGTAATTTTGTTTATCTTGTGTTATCTAATTTAGTAAAAAGTCTTGTTCATCAGTTAATAATGTATGGGTAGGCATAATAAGCAAGGCTTCAGCCTACAACTTTTTCAGTATCTATGTTTATATATATATATATATATATATATATATATATATATATATTTATTTATTTATTTATTGTGGAATATTGTCTTTAAGGACTGAAATAAAATTATTACTGAAAATAAAAAATACCTTTACACTGTATATATGTAAATCAGGATACAGGAAAAGAGAGAGAGAGAGAGAGAGAGAGAGAGAGAGAGAGAGAGAGAGAGAGAAACACCTCTGAATGTCAATGTAAAAAAATATCACTAAACACATTAATGATGTTATCAACATGTGCAAGTCTTGCTTTCAAACATGATGACTCACCACGAACAGCAACAATGAAAATCTTCTCAGGGTTGTTAAAGCTGAAGTCATCTAGAAAATAAAGTCCAGAGTCTGTGGTTCTGGTGTTTGTGATGGTCAGAGATCCAGTCTGATTATCCAGCTTCAGTCTGTCTCTGAATCTCTCATCACCATCTTTACACTGAACATCTGTACAGATCTTAGTGTGATTTTTATTGTGAGGGTAATATTGACGAATTACAGCTATGTCTTTGTAATTAAAATTCCATGTAATATGTTGAAAATGTCTCATCTCTTGTTGGTCTGATGTATCATTAGTGTGTAGAGTGACTGAATCTCCCTCCTTCACAAACACTAGCACTCCAACTACCAAAGGATCTGGAGAAAAATTAATACAATTAAAAACCCAATTAATAAGTGAGTAGAGAAAATATGTTTGGATTCATAATGTAACACATGCAAACAATAGCAGAAGAATTTAACATTCACTCATCAGACAAACATACATGAGTCTCATGGATGAACTTATACTTAATAAACATCATACAACCCAAGAATACTATATGAATATTACTTATAATAATACTTCAATATATTGTGCGGTTTTTCACAAATCATGTTTTGTTTTGTTTTGTTTTGTTTTTTGTTTAATACAAAATACTGTTATTTCAAGTAATGCTTTTTTAATCTTAATTCATTTACATTTCTAATAATTTGGCATTTGTTTTTGTTTTTGTTGTTTTGTTTTTTTTTTTCTCATGCGACTCTCGTTGTATTCAAGGTACAATACAATGAATAGTTTTTCTTCTATGTACTGACCCCCTATTTTTTTATAGTATGAGGCCATATACTTTTAGATTAATTTTTTGTACTTACAACCCATTGTCAAATCCATAATGTTTATTTATGCCTCTATATCAAAGGCTGACTAAAACCGTCACGCCCAAAAGAGAGAGAGACTGTACCAAATAAAATGTCTTACAATAGTCAAAAGAAGTACAAACAATAAATTATTTTTGTCGAATTCAAAGCTAAAATAGATCATACTGAACAAAACGGCGTCCCGTTCCCTTGCATCACTGACCGAAAAAAAGAGACTGTTTAAATGTCTTACCATCCGCGCGTAAAGGCACCAACAAAAAGAGAAAAATAAACACAGGGGTCATCGTCAATGTTTGCTAAAAGCTAAACGCAGATTAAGTAAAGTAATCTGTCGTTGCCCTGCACACCCAGCCAACATGTATATGTGGGGCCCACATGGTTTCTGCTGGGTCTACATGGGTACCAAGTGGGCATGGTCCCAAAATAGGCATCTTATCTGGGGCCCACTTGGGTCAGCTAAGTAGGTCCCACACGGGCAAAAACAGATGGGCTCCCTATGTGGGACCTAGTTGGGTCACAAATGGGAAATGAGTGCTTGGGCTTGAAATGGGCAACACAAATGGGGCCCATATGAGTTTAACAAATGGGTTAGACATGGGAAAACACAATTAATCCCATATAGGCTATCTACACTGGCCCAAGGTAGTACCCACATAGGCCACCTCTATATGGGCTCAGAATGGGGAAACACATATGGGGCCCTCTTGGTCAAACCATATGGGTAAAACATGGGCAAACACAATTAGTCTCATATAGGCTGCCTACAATGGCCCAAGGTAGTACCCACAAAGGCTACCTCTATATGGGTTCTGAATGGGGAAACACATATGGGGCCCTCTTGGTCAAACCATATGGGTCAAATATGGGCAGACACAATCAGTCCCAATAAGCTACCTACACTGGCCCAAGGCGGGACCCACAAAGGCTACCTCTATATGGGTTCTGATTGGGGAAACCCATATGGGGCCCTCTTGGTCAAACCATATGGGTAAAACATGGGCAAACACAATTAGTCTCATATAGGCTGCCTGCATGGGCCCAAGGTAGTACCCACAAAGGCTACCTCTATATGGGTTCTGAATGGGGAAACACATATGGGGCCCTCTTGGTCAAACCATATGGGTAAAAAATGGGCAGACACAATCAGTCCCATATAGGCTGCCTACATGGGCCCAAGGTAGTACCCACAAAGGCTGCCTCTATATGGGTTCTGAATGGGGAAACCCATATGGGGCCCTCTTGGTCAAACCATATGGGTAAAAAATGGGCAGACACAATCAGTCCCATGTAGGCTGCCTACATGGGCCCAAGGTAGTACCCACAAAGGCTACCTCTATATGGGTTCTGAACGGGGAAACCCATATGGGGCCCTCTTGCTCAAACCATATGGGTAAAACATGGGCAAACACAATCAGTCCCATATAGGCTGCCTGCATGGGCCCAAGGTAGTACCCACAAAGGCTACCTCTATATGGGTTCTGAATGGCGAAACACATATGGGGCCCTCTTGGTCAAACCATATGGGTAAAACATGGGCAGACACAATCAGTCCCATATAGGCTTCCTACATGGGCCCAAGGTAGTACCCACAAAGGCTACCTCTATATGGGTTCTGAAGGGGGAAACACATATGGGGCCCTCTTGGTCAAACCATATGGGTAAAAAATGGGCAGACACAATCAGTCCCATATAGGCTGCCTGCATGGGCCCAAGGTAGTACCCACAAAGGCTACCTCTATATGTGTTCTGAATGGGGAAACCCATATGGGGCCCTCTTGGTCAAACCATATGGGTAAAAAATGGGCAGACACAATCAGTCCCATATAGGCTGCCTGCATGGGCCCAGGGTAGTACCCACAAAGGCTACCTCTATATGGGTTCTGAATGGGGAAACACATATGGGGCCCTCTTGGTCAAACCATATAGGTAGAACATGGGTAAACACAATCAATCCCATATGGGCTGCCTACATGGGCCCAAGGTAGTACCCACATAAGTAATCTTTGTATGGGTTCTGAACAGTGAAAGACGTGTAGGGCCCTCTTGCCAAACTATATGGGTCAGACATGGGCATACACAATCAGTCCTTTATAGGTTGGCTACATGGGCTCAAGGTAGTACCCACATGGGTAAGCACTGTATGGGTTGTGAATGGGGAAATACATATGGGGTAGTGATCTTCCCATCATGTGGTAGGGTGACCAAACGTGCCGCTTTCTGGGGACATATTCTGCACAGGATTTCTATATTGCTTAAATTAACCAGGTTGGTTGCTTGTGCTGCGGCAATGGATCATTGCATGACAACAAAGTACCGCGAGAATGATTCGAAAGGATGGAGCATCTGCTCTGCATAGCTCTTGCGGTACTTTGATGTTGTACAATAATCAATCAGCACAGTGAAAACAACCAACACCTGGTTATTTTAGGCAATTTAGAAATCATGTGCTGAATGTGTCCCCAGGTAGTGCCATGTCTGGTTATCCAATAGGGGAAATGAGCAAACATAATCAGCCCCATATAGGCTGACTGCATGGGCCCTAGGTAGTACACATATAGGTACTAGGTGGAGTTTGGGATCTATGGGTGTACAGTATTGACCTTATTCACCATTTTTAAAATATTGTCTTTGAACTTCCATTTGTGCGGTAGCATGGCATTTCTATTAATAGTAATTTAGCTGGTAAAGGGGATTTATGTATTTTAGAGTTAACAAAAGTTATTGTAAACACTGTAATGTTTAAAGCAAATGTCTTAACAAATGTCAGTGGACAGACAGAAGAAAGACAGAATGGACATTTATGTTTCTGATGGGAAAACTCCAATGTATATCCAGAAATCGTATTTGCAGCATATGATACAGGGGTTCAGAATAAAGTGCTGTTTCATTCAGTTAGCATATTGTGTTTTGTGTTCAGTTTTCTTTTTGAACCAACAGTACAGCCTTTTCTTTTCAGTCTAGTTGGCACATGACCGACCTTCAAAGATGAAATATGATTGAAATAATGTCAGCTGCTGTTTTAACATTGACACAAATCGATAATGTATAATGCTAAATCATTCAAATTTGTTTTTAACAAAAAAATCTTTAAAAAAAAATAAATAAAAATAATAATAATAAAAATAAAGTTGAATAAATGTCATGGCTGTAACAAGAAATATCTGGCTTTTGAATAATTATGATTATTAACATTTTATTTATTAGCATTTTACGATATTTTGATCAAAACACCTCTTCAAAATCCAAATGTATATGTATAATTTTAATTATTAGCCTTAGTAACAATAATTATAATAGATACAGTTTTAATCTCAAAAGAGCAGTGAGCTTCTGTGTGGACTTTTACATATCACTATTACATTTTTATTCATACACTGAGAACCCTGAAAACCCTGTTTGACCAAAAAAATAAAACTAAATACACACACGTTTGTTAAAAAAAAAGTTTTTTTTCCATTACCACTCTGAAACAATTTCTATTGGTTGTTTCACCTGTTGGGTTCATCAGGATTGGTTAATGTGACTGTCATTCACCAAACTGGCCAATGACAGCCTCGCGCGCCTTTTACTAGTGCAGTTTGAAAATATACTAATCAGTTTGGGGATGTGCTGCTACTGATCCGCAAGATTACGCGCTCAGTTCCTGATTGTGCCTGTTACATTCTTATTGTAAACTAATTTGAACTGTGAGATGTCAATGGAGAACAGAAGCTGGAATGTGAACACGGAAGAAGGGGCAGCCTGGATGTGTGAGATCCCGAAAACATATGGCGATGTCAGGTAACAAAACATTTTTCAGTCAAACCATCATAAAGTTATGATTTGTACCCACAATTAATGAATATGAGTGAGAGGAAATTAAAGGGAGAGGTTAATCGCGATTAGCATATTAGCGCGCTGGTGATATTAGCACGTATTTCAGTGTAAATTAGTGTTTACATATGCTGGTAGGTATGTTTTGATGCTGGTTTTTGCTGGTCATTTGCTGGTTCATGCTGGTCCTTGACCAGCAACATGACCAGCAAAAACCAGCATCAAAACATACCTAACCAGCATATGCTGTTTTTTCACCAGGGGAAGTTGGTGTGTGTTTGTGTGTATTAATGTTTAGTTTAAAACTCAAACGCATGAGAAGTAAAGGAGCACTGGAATAGGTGAAGTAAGTGATTAAACTGTAATTCACACTCAAAACCACTGGAATATACAGGAGAGTTGAAGTGTTGTATGAGAGTGTTATGTTTGTGTAGATGACCGTTTCTGAGTATATATTTTTACTTCACCTCTTCAAATACTGATAACTGCTAATGATAAGATATTGGTTCACATTTTTAGATCAAGCACACGTTTTTCAGGGAAAACAGGCACCCAATACAGAGACTACAGTAAAATGTTAATCAGGTTTAACCATTGTTTCCAGACCTGAATTATGATTATAATCATTATAAGTACATTTGTAAGACATTTCCTCCACTGGTGATAGAAAATCTGAGTAACTTTTTTCCCTGTTGTCTTTCTTTTTCTGAGGTGGCCCAAAGAAAAGGAAATAGAACTTGTCACCATCTTCAGTCCTTTATTTTATTCACTGGAGAACATCACAGCCTTCAGATGTGTCATATCAGGATAAATGCAACTGCAGGTAAAATTATATTATGGTAGATTTAATTGTGGTGTACAAATTTTTTTAAGATACAGCTGTTTTAAGATACAGTTATATTTACCT
>VONZ01003167.1:0-27142 GCA_012976165.1 Labeo catla | reverse complement strand
ATTCTAAATATTGAGAAAATCACCTTTAAAGTTGTTCACATGAAGAACAATGCATATTACTAATTAAAAAAAAAAAAAAGATGTATTTACGGTAGGAAACTTACAACATATATTCATATCATCTTTACTTAATATCCTAATGATTTTTGGTATCCAAAAAACAAAAACAAAAAAAAAAAAACAAAATTGATAATGACTGGCTTCTGTTTGGTTACACACATTCTTCAAAATAATTGTGGTTAAAGTCATGATGTCATATTGTAACAACAGCGAACCCATAGCAGACTCTTAGAGAGAAACCCATATCACCACCCACAGACAGACAAAAATTAGTCAGAGTGAAACTCATAGACAGTTTGAGAAATTAACCACAAAGAGATGGAACCTCAAATAATATCAGAGTTGACATTCTGGGTGGGTGAAGTTCTGCTTTAATCTCACTGTGCCTACACTCTTAAAAAGTAAAGGTGCTTCACAATTCCATAGAAGAACCTTTTTTGTAAATGGTTCCATAAAGAACCTCTAACATCTGAAGAACCTTTCTGTTTCACAAAAGGTTCTTTGTAGCAAAAGAAGGTTCTTGAGATTATAAAAAGGTAAGAAGGAAGATGGTTTTTTAAATAATCTTTGACTGAATGGTTCTTTGTGGAACCAAAAATGGTTCTTCTATGGCTAATTGTCTTGACTCATTTTTGTCTGTCTGTGGATGGTGGTGTGAGTTTCTCACACAGGTTACACTGCTATGGGTTTGCTCTTGTTACATCATGGCTCCATGACCAAACAAAAGCTGGTCCACACTGACTTTGATCGTAAAATAAACCACCTTTATTTTAAAGAGTGTAGAGATGTAATAAACTATTTGACTACTACTTACTACAATAATACATCAGTATTGCTTTGTTCAAGTAATGTAAATTGTAATACATTTGATTTTAAATTAAATACATGAAAATGAAAACAGATGTTCTCTAATAGTGTCAGAATACAAAATTACAGAATTTCAGATGGTAAAGCAAATACATTCATCCTAGTCTCTTCTAAGCCTACATTACTGCATTATACAAGATCCCAACATTTTTTTTTTTGGTAAAAAACTTTTACTGCCTTACATATCAAGCATCATCCAATGCAAGATGCCATTTGCACATGTACACTGGATTTGTTTAACATCTCCTTCTCTTCTACAAATACTTCAGAACTGCTTTTATGAGCCTGCTCATCAAACCTATACTAGCTATGTATTTTTTAGAGTACATAACACATATGACATACCTGTTAGCAGATCTGATGTGAAGAGTTTGGTCGCTGAGAGCAGAATGATTCTCCTCCTGAAAATCTGCATGAATCGCTACTGACAGCTAGATGACAGTGGTTTTGAGGGTTTGACATTTTGTTGTATGAGTCAGTCATACAACTAAAGTGACACCGCAACTTCCCCAGATGGAAACTCGGTTGAATGTGTCGTAAGTTTAGACAGGAAAAAACATTTATGTGTGGACTTTTTACTTGCTTCAGTCAGTTATGAAACGGAAGCGACATGCAGCAGCTTCACCTGAGAACTGTGCTGCTGCTGCTTGTGTCAGAAAAACACACACCCATTTCCATCCTCATATCACAAGGTGGTACAATCTGCAAACAATCACACACCAGGTTTCTTCTGCTTTTCAGATATAATTTTAATGTGTAGTTGATATAACTGAAGTGTTTGGCTTCCCAAGGCCAGTGATTTCAGCAGCACTGACAGAGGCGTCAAGATCTGCACAAGTTCTCAATTTAAAGGAGTTAAAGTCCACTTCCACAACAACAATTTACAGATAATGTACTCACCCCCTTGTCATCCAAGATGTTCATGTCTTTCTGTCTTCAGTCATGAAGAGATTATGTTTTTTGAGGAAAACATTTCAGCATTTTTCTCCATATAATGGACTTCACTGGTCCCCCGATTCTGAACTTCTAAAAGGCAGTTTAAATGCAGCTTCAAACGATCCCAGCTGAGGAAGAAGGGTCTTATCTAGCGAAATGATAGGTTATTTTCATAAAAAAAATACAATTTAAACACTTTTTAATCTCAAATGCTTGTCTTGTCTTACTCTTCCTGAACTCTGTTCCGGTTCAAGACAGTTAGGGTATGTCAAAAAACTCCAATCGTTTTTTCTCCTCAACATTAAAAAAATCGCTGCAGAAGTACCGACCCAGTCTTTGCAAAGTGAACATGCAAAGAAGATCAAACACCCTTAACAAAAAAGGTAAAACAGCAATATAGGACGATTTTGGAGTTGAGGGAGAGACGGGAGTTTTTCGACATACCCCAACTGTCATGAACCGAAAACGAAACAAAACAGAGGTCGGGAAGAATAAGACTGTAACGTCATGAATGAAGCGTAAGACGGGCGGATCCATCTGCAGAGCTTTATTTAAAGGGCGAGACAAAGACATAGTCGGACAGGCAGGGTAGACAACAGCAAACAGGTATATTGGAGTAAGACAAAAGAATAGTCCGTAAAGCAGGCAGGGGTCGATCAGCAGCGAACGTTATCTGAAGAAGGGAAAGGAAATAGGCAGGCAGCGAGACAGACTAATCGAAACAACTAGGCTAGATAACAAGACGGATAAAGCAAGGCAAAAACAAGAAAACTAGACACAAGATAACAAGGTAAATGCTTTGTACGAATGCTAGACAATTCAATACTCGGCCACTAGAGAACGGAAGTCCGGGGCTTAAATAGGGTCTCTGACTGGACGCAGGTGAAGTGCAATGGCTGATGGGGAATGTAGTCCGGGGTGTGGTGTAACAGTCAATGTAATCTGAATGTGAGAGGGTGACATCTGGTGGTAGGCAGACTGAAGGTCACCGGCCAGATTCGTAACAAAGACAAGACGAGCGTTTGACATTAAAAAGTATATAAATTGTATTATTTTTATGAAAATAACAGATCCTTTCACTAGATAAGACCCTTCTTCTTCAGTTGGGATTGTTTGAAGCTGCATTTAAACTGCATTTTGGAAGTTGAAAATTGGGGCACCATAGCACCATAGTCCACTGTATGGAGAAAAATCTTAGTATTCTTAGTAATCTCTAGTAATGTTTTCTTCAAAAACCATAATTTATTTACGACTGAAAACAAAAAGACATGAACATCTTGTATGACAATGGGGTGAGTACATTATCTGTGAATTGTTGTACTGGAAGTGGACTTCTCCTTTTAAAAACTGTTTCTTTTTCTGCTTAAATTGCATATTAGAAGAATCCATTTCACTGGATCATCTGGACTGGAGCTGATCACTGACACCTCTGAAAGAGACAGAAAATGTGGAGTACAATTGTAAAAATAAGGCAAAGTCGACTGTATTGTCGACAGCAGCAATGAACTCAAACGTACCAGGGTAATTGTTTTTAAATTGATTATATAGAATTGCAAGCACCACAAAGCCGCTCATCCCCACAGTCATGCAGGGAAAGCACTTTATATATATATGACAAAGACTTGTCTAAAACACATTTGTTGGTAAGTATTTTACATTTGATCTATATTTTTCCCAGCAAGACGTTTATAAACTTGCTAATCAAAAACAAGGAAAAGAAAATTGTCATAACATAAGCAGATACCTGGTTAATTAAACTGTAGCTACTGATTATTATTAAACTGTAGCCTATAGTTTACCAAGCAGCATCAAAATAGCTACAAATACAGGAACCATCTGAATCTGATCCACTGCTTTTCATTTTTCCATGAAGATAAGGAGCCTTTGGCTGCTGAGGTTAAATGAAACAGCCTGTTCTTCAGTACTTGGTTTGCAAGATCTTTAACACAGTTTATGTAATAGTCTTAAAAACGGGATAGACCACCAGATTCTTTACATGGGCAGAAAATATTATGGGCCTCAATAACCATGGAAACAATCAAAATGCGTAAAGTTTGTCAAAACAAGTAAAAAATTTATTTTATATCATATTAATATTAAAAACCCCAAAGGGAGAGAGCAGCATGCAGGTTGGTAAAGGCATTAGTTTACTGAATAATCTTACCGTATCAATGCTCAGTCAGTTACTGTTATAATAAAACTCCATATAATTACGGATGAAATATGAAACAACAAAATCACCAGGTTAAACAACTTGCAAGCATTGCAAGAGCAAGAAAATTTATAACCTAAAATATAATAAAAACAATATAACTGAATACATAATTGAATGAATAAATTAGTAAATGTGACTGATTATAAATGATGAACAAAAGAAATAAAAATCAACACAGATGTTTGGTCACTTGTCAGATCTGGTTGAATTGATCATCCAGTGTTTTCCATCACATGTATTTCTTTGCATTACAGATGCAGATGAATGAGAATAAATGTGTTGAGAAGCTCAAAATGAACAGAAACTGCCTTCATCATATAAAGATCACAATGATGTTCAGCCCTGAGTTTGAGTAAATAATGAGTCGATTCAAACTGATCATCCTCTGGACAAGGAGCCGTTTAACTGTTCTGAATCAGATTGATTCAGTGAATCAGGAACATTAGATCTGAGCTTCATTTGAACAGCAGCTTCAGGATCCCTGAGAGAAACACAATCACTGTCAGCAGATGAAGATTCACGGAGCCAATGATTCATTTACAGCAGATGAAGAGTCATTCTCATCAGATCTGTGTGAAGGTTAAAACAGCATCCGGTTGTTTCACCTCTTCAGTGTTCAAGTGATTCGCTCCATTACATTTATTCATTGATCTGAATGACTCTCACTGCTTTCAAAAAGCTCATTTGATTCATTCATTCATTCTGTGGGAATCAAACCCATGATCTTAGTGTTGTTCATCCACAGAAATCACTCACCTGTTTTCTGAATCATCATCGTCACTCTGAAAGATTAATCTCTGAAAACATCTGACAACAGATTGAATCTGACTATAACATATTATCACGTCCAGCACAGAGTTTATTCAGACTGATAGATACAGTATATGATTCTTTAAGATTGATCAGGACTCACCTGAAGATCCTTTTATGCTTCATCAAACAGATCAAGATGATGATGAGAAGAACAATGATGAAAACAGCTAAAAGCCACCAGAAGTGATCTGTACAAGAGATAGAAAATACAATCAGCTGATCAACTGAACAAATCAATTAAAAAAATAAACCAATGAAATCAGCTGACATATAAAAATTATGAAAATAATACCAGGAAGCAAACCACAGATGTCACTTTCTTAATGTTTTACCTGAATGCTGGAGATCTGGAGTCACTTCATTCCGGGGATCTTTAAGAAAAAAACACACAATGATCACAAATGAGTCAATATGAGAGAAAAGATTGAAAGTGTATTGATTGTGAATCAGATGTGCAGTGTTTTATTAGTGAATAATCAGACGTTTATCAGCTGAAACTCACCTGAGTTTGGAGTCGCTGCAGTTTGATTCCTCACTGAAAAACTCATTCACAATCATCATGATTCACTTGAAGATTCACAGAAGATTCAATTCAACAGAGTTTGATCTCAATCAGGACACACTGATGTGTTTTACTGAAGTGTTTCTCTCACCTCTATATGCGGTCACACTCTATATGCGCCTTCCTCCTCATGTGTTGCGACACCACCAAATACACTTGTGTCTGTTTTACTTTATTCGTAGCTGCCCTCAAAAATATGCACCATAGTTCTTGTAATTGTGTCATTTGTTGAACCTTTAATTGCAGGCGGTGTTGTAACTGATTACTTGTAATATGGATTACTTAGAAAAAATAAGTATTTGTAATTAGATTATATGACATTTTAAAATACATGTATTCAGACTACAGTTACTTTTTTTATTGATTACATGATTGCATTATTATTCACACCAGCAATAAATGACTCATTTATTGATTCTCCTTATTTTTTTTATCCTTTAAGCCTCTGCAGTTCCTTCACAAACCCTAGTTTGAGAACAACTGATGTAATGTAATGTTCAATGCACTTCATGTTGCTAATCACAAGGAATGAAATATATATTTTATTTATCGTTGTTTTTTAATGTCAGTATGGTATTTGCATAGATTATCTTATGTAAACCAATGTGATAAACAAATTAGGTCAAAAGTAATCAGAACGTGGTGTGATTATATTGTCTAAAATGTATAATGAAGTGTATTACTCTTTTTTTGTCATGTAATTTGGAATCAGTGACAGACTTCAGTAGATCCTCATTAACAAGCTTAAGGCCAATATACTGTATTTCATTGTATTTATGCTTTCAAGTAAAAGCCTGACAATTACTGTAGAGAAACTACATGTTACTAAAATAAAATGTGATAAATTCTTGGTCAAAGCACGCTGTGATTTCTGATGTTGGTGCATCAGTGTTGTCTCCCTGTTTTCTCATTAATTGTTTATGATTGTGTGTCTATTTTAGGACTTGTGCTTGCTAGTAAAGGTTTTTCCCACAGTGTAATTGCCAACGTCAGATACTGCTGTATTCATGTCAGAACAGGCGGTGAGTCATTGTGTTGGTATGCTATAAATATTAGAACACGTGTTGCTATTGGCATGTGAAGAGTCTTTCAAACAGCATAACAAAAAATGGTTTTGAACCAAATCACCTCCCTTGTCCTTTAACCAAAAAAATAGCCTTTAACATCTGAAGAACTTTTCTGTTTCAAAAAAAGTATCGTTGTGGCGAAAGAAAGTTCTTCAGATCATAAAAACGTAAGAGACGGTTCTTTAAAGAAACTTTGAGTGAACGGTTCTTTGATGAACCAAAATTGATTCTTCTATGGCATCGCTGTGAAGAACCTTTTAAAGCACCTTTATTTTTAAGAGTGTATAATAAATCAATAACATACTGTGTATAATACATATAAAAGTACTTTGTCTTCTACAATAAAACTTGCAATGTTTATAGTAAATGTATGTTAAATAAAAAGTTGTATTAATAAAAATATTTTATGACATGACACAAATATCTTGTACAAATTAAATGATGGGTTTTTGCATAGGCTATAGATTACACTAATATTAGGCTACTTTTCCCATAGCCCTTTATAAATCAACTAACATGATTCCTAAAGATGCAAAATGTATTTACTTATATTTGAGAATATATTTAAGAGATATTTAATCGAACCGTGCCTAGGGCACCGCTGCATCATAATCCATCTCTGGTTACTCACATACACACAAGCCCATATAGATATTATACAAAGCTGAAAATAAAGGAAGCTGCTTTAAACCACAAAACCACTGCAGGTCAAGTGTCTTAGACCCAACCTTTGAAAGTGAACCACCCTCCCACTCTTAACAGGTTACTGCAGTTTGTCCAATTAGTGTTATGAACCAAATTTAGAACCAACATAAAAAGATGTTCAGAAAAAGAATCACAATGGGCAGGGGAAAAAAACAATTACGAAAGAATATAAATATATGCAAAATCTAAGGGCCGTGGATTTAACTAATTTAAAATACATCTTCTAAAAGAGTTGGCAAACTTTCCATAAATCTTTCCATAAAACAAACTGGGCTTGATTTTGATTGCTCTGAACGTGTGTAAAAAAAGACAAGTTCATAGTATTCGAGGTTCAAACGGCCCCACATTGAAAATGAATAAGAAAGGTGATAAAAAAAAACAATTTTTGTCTGTCAATAAAACCAATAAATCTGTCACAAATCGTAAAATTTCCTCACAAAAAGTGCAGGTCTTGTACTAGAGCATAAACGCGATGTGAAACAAACATAATGCCTCATTCTCCTGCACATTTTTGATTTTTTTTTTTTTTTGGATCCTGAATTATTAAATTGTGTGAAACCGTATAAATGTGAAGAATTATTTACAAGCTGTTTATTTACAGAGATATGAGTATATAAATGTCAGCAGCTTCGTACAAACAATGCTTTAATGACTTTAAGCTCATAAGAAACACTATAAGGTGTTTAAAAAGGGGAAATCAGAATCATCTAAAATTAATAGCCATCACAATAATAATACAAAAAAACAAAGTATTAAACAAGTATTAAAGGAATGCATTCAGTGAACTTTACGGAAGAAAAATGAAGCTGGAATTCACAATTTTAAAAGAGAGATGCAGATGAATGAGAATAAGTAAGAGTTGAGAGGCTCAGAATGAAGCAAAAATCTCTTTCCTGAGGAGCATGAGTTTGAGTAAATGACTGTGGTGATGAAGCTCATCCTCTGGACACAGAACCGTTGATCTGCTCAGATTCAGATTGATTCAGTGAATCAGACTGATCGGATCTGAGCTTCGTTTGGGCACCAGGTTCATGATCCCTGAGAGAAACATATTCAGTTTCAGCAGATTCAGATTCATAGAGTCTCAAATGAAACTTCAATGTTGATGTGATTCAATAAAACTCAAATCTTTCTCTCAGCTTGATTCACTCACTTGTTTTTGGGATCCTTATGCTGACAGACGCTCTCAAAACATCTGACAACAGATTGACACTGATTATTCAGTACTGCTATATTCATCCAAGTATCTATTTATTGAGACAGATTTTATAGTAGGGATGCACCAATGCCACTTTTTTTGGTCAAAATTAGGTTTTCATTAAATTATTATTCTATAACATCTCGTCTATCATCTCTGAAAATATCTCGGTGAAATTCACTTGTTTAGAGCAGAAAAATAGCAATTTATTGCAGCAAGCATACATGACTGTGTCTTTCTCTTATGATAAGAACGTGCTGCTGAGGTGCTTTCCCCTTAACACAGGGGTGGGAACCTTGATCCTGGAGGTGGTGTCCCTACAGAGTTTAGCTCAACCCTAAAAAATACCAACCTGTAGCCTGGAAGACCTTGATTAGCTTGTTCAGGTGTGTTTGATTAGGGTTGGAGCTAAACTCTGCAGGGACACCGGACCTCGAGGATCAACGTTCCCCACCCCTGCCTTAACACCACAAAAACAGTTAACTTATCAAAATAAACCACGTAACATGTTTAGTAAAGGCGTATCAATTCACATTCTCCGCCAGTCCTGTGTAAACCACTGCACGCAACGTTTTTTATTTATTTATTTTAATATATTGAGATGGCGGAGCCTAACAACGCTGTCTAAAGTACTACAGCTGCTTAACCGAACTTACTCGTCTTAATCTGCTCAATCTTGGTGATGTCAGTGCCCTAAATGATGTTATAACGGACTATTTCACATCTAGAGATGAAGGATCGGATGATGAAGTTACTAAAGAGGAGTCGTATTTTATGCACAGTGCGCGAACAGTTGCGCTGCGCTCGCTTTTACTACATAAGGTAAGCTGCATTATTCGTGCAATCTAAACATAAAATGGGTCATTAGACAGTGATTAAACAGACGTTAGTCTGTTTGTGTAATGATGCAGTATGGTGCTCCTAACTTGACAGACAGCTCTCGTTAAACCCGTAAAGTGAAAACCGTCTCACTTTAAAGCCGTTTTTCTCAAAATTCCATTCCTGAAAATCATCGCTATCAGCCAACTTAAGATAGCCATAACTTTGGTTACGTTCAAGCTATGAACAAAATAAAAACAGTTTTGGTAAAATTTCACCATGTGTTGGGTTTTCCTAGATCGCATCACATAATGTTAGTTGGTTAACTTCCTTTATCAAATACAGTCAAACCAAAATTTATTTAGATAACTTTTCTCACATTGTCAGAAATGTTCTCACATTATCAGTTTATTCACTATAGTTTAGAAAATGGTAATAAAATATGACAAGAACTCAGAGTTAAGCTGTGTCACAACAAATTCATCTCAATAATGTCAGATAACTTTAACAGAAAATTATGTAATGGATTACAATCAACCAAAAATTATTCAGACAACTGTTAGTATGACAATATTTACACAACTATCAATACTTCGTCAGGCCACCCTTAGCCTCAGTGACAGCCTGCAGTCTCCTGTGCATGTTGTCAGCCAGGTTCATGCAAACCTGAACTTTTTTGGTCCCAAATGAACAATTTTACTGGTAATCCACTGTATGCAGAATTTGTAGGATATAAGATGTCACAGTTTACTTTATTTTGCTATACTCACTTACATACATAAACTGCCCTGCACCAACTATAGTAAACCAAATAAATAAATAAATTAATTAATTAAATATTATATCTGGTGTCTGAATAATTTTTGGTTTGACTATGAATCTCTTAGGTATTTTTTTTACACTTAATTATGCCCATTAAAATGTATTTTATTTTATTTTATTTTTTCCCTCTCTATGGTACATCATCTTTAATTTAATAGCATTAAACTGCTCCATTACAGCAGTTCATACTGTAATGACGCGTTTTGTTGTAATAATGCAGGGAACCACTCGTTATGAATCTCCTAATTCTGATATTTTCAAAAATATAAGTCACATTTTTTTTTTCAACTGAAACATGCTGCTATTTGGCCTATAATCCAAAGCGACTCATTTAATGCAGAAACACTCATGAAGCGATAAGCAAAACATGCGCAACGTATTGTTGCAGAATGACAGCCTAGCTTTATGTTTTATATATACAAATTAGTTTTAATCCAAATGATGTGTGTGCTAAGTGAGTGAACATCAGTAAAGATCTAGCAACAGAAGTGTGCGCGCTCTCTCTTTCTTCCTACCGTTAAAAACGTGTGCGTTGCTTTACTTACTTGTTTTTGACATATCCGACCGAACTACAAACTTTCCAGTGATGCAGTGCGGGACCTTAACTCGACAAGCCCACACACCTTCACCGCCGCGCTCAATCCACTCTGCGTGCTTTGTTTATCAGTTCGCACGCACCAGCTATACATGCATTAATACTGAATGTTTAACATTATATTAATTGCATACATATACGTCGTAGACATCCTTAATCTCTAATGACTCCATTCTGCTGTCTGTTGTTCTGTTGTCGCTGTTTATTAGCCCGATTATGCACTTGTCACATTCTATGTGGTATCGGCGTTTGGTATCGGGACATTTTAAGGAGTACGAGTACGACTACGACTACAGGAGCTCAGTATCGGGCCCGATAATCGATACCAGTATCGGTATCGGTGCATCCCTTTTTTGTAGTTTAGACTACTGATTTCATCATTCAATATGACTTTATGACACACAATTCCTCGACTCATGACTCACCTGAAGATCCTTTTACGCAGCAAGAAACAGATCAAACCCAGAAAAACAATAAAGATCGGGGCAGAAATCCACCACAACTGATCTACACAAGAGTTACAATAGAAAATCAGCTGATCCATACAAAAAACACCACAATAAAATAATCTGATGGACTGTCAATCATCAGCTGAACTCACTTGATACTGGAGTTTGTGTCGATCTGCTGATGGAGTCATTAAACGCTGAAAAACACATTCAGAATCATCACGATTCATCTCAGACAAGATTCAATTCAACAGAGTTTGATCTCAATCAGGACAGACTGATGTGTTTTACTGTTAATATTAGAGATCATCAGTCCATCATAAACATCATACTGATAGCTGAAGTGTGTCTCTCACCTCTGAACGTGATGTCATATCTCAACTGAAATAAAAGAAAAAAAAAAAGCATTATAGAAGCATTTATAGCACTCATGAATGTCTAATTACTGTATGAGTTTGTGTTTAATGTCCTGATGAACTGCAGCGCTAATGATTCATAATTAAAACATAAATGTTGAGAGAGATTAAATGGATTTACTCCATCAGAATGACAGATGATCTCATGATGAAGTTCATCCACACAGTAGGAAGTGATGAGACGATCAGATGAGACAGAAATCACAGGATCAATCAGTTTCTGAGGATCTGATGGATCTGCTATCAGACGCCCGTCCTGAACAAATAAAACAAAAGAGGATGAATTAATGTAACTGACCAAATGATTGTGTATTTTGAGGACAGAAACACACTGACCTGTGAATACCAGCTTTGATCGCAGTCTGGATTATTGGTGTGATTCAGTAAATCAGGATGAAGTCTGTATTTAAACCTGCCATCAGTCTGAATCTCTCCACACGTCATGTTGATGTTGTACATGATTCAACTCATATAAAGAAAAGCTGTTTGAAATCACAACAACTTATATTATTATGGCATGACAAGTGTTTTCTTACAATAAACATTTAACTATTTCTGGAAAAGGCCATTTAATACAGCTCAGATTTTACAGTTCGGGTTCTTAAACAAAAATGAACATATCTAATGCTTTCTGAGACTTTTGTACGAAACACACCTGTATACACAAAAACCATCTGTTGTCTATTTTGTATATTGTGTATTTTATTCTTTAAATATATTTTTGTACAGTTTGTACATTTTTTGTATAGTGTTCTTTCCTTTTTACTTATTATTCTTTTATTATCTGTGTCTTGTCACTGTCATTCTGTTGTGCTGTGGAGCTTCTCTCACCAAAACAAATAGTGGGTAATGAAGCTCTTTCTGATTCTTCTGATTCTGATTAATTACAAACTGCATGGGCAGCCAGATGCATCTAATTTTAACCTTGTGCAATTCTGAGTGTGCTACACAGGTGAGTAGGCTGGACAAACTACCTGTAGTAACACACTCTTTCCTGTCTGTATGCACCAGACACTTTTTTTTTTTCACTTTTAAACACTCCCTGTTACAAGGACCTAAGATAACAAATGTTTACTGCGAAGGCACCACAAATCATATTTGCTTCTTACCCTTAAATACCTCTTTTGCAAATTGTGCACAATTATTATGTAAAGTATAGCCTACTTGTACAGTCTGTCTTAGGTTATGTGTATGTATAGTCCATTATCTATAATATATGTATAGTTAGATTACCGCTTTCCTTAGGTATGTATATGCACGTGCACAGGTAGGGCTCAACCTATGCATAGCACATGCCCTTTTTTCCATACACTCCGAAGTGCCCTTTTTTGGTGGCGTTTTTTTTTCAATAAATCAGTGCCTATTGGTCAAATCTTGCACGGGTAAATAAAGATCTTGTTGTATGAATAAGGACAGTGTTTTGTTTACGCAAGAAACGCTGTCTATAAAGGCTCATATTTTATGTATTTGAGGTCTGAGACGTGTGGGACCGGAGAGAGAGGCCTAGCATTTGCTATCTTGTCTATAGCCAATACACTTAAACAGCCTGTGCATACAGTAACATTTCATCTCATTATAAAATAAGATTTCGACCAAATGTATTTTACAACAGGAAAAACTGAGCGCCCATATAGCTACAACACACTTTGTAACCTGTTGATGAAAACGTAATGCCATGCCGCCGTTTTAATGACGGAATGTGCATTTGCACACATTTCGCTGGTCAAAAACCCCGTAACTGCATTTGAGTTTGACACAAAGCGACTAAATGATCCTCGTCACCTAAATATATATTTTTAAAATCTGTCTTCTTTGATTTATGATTGCTGATACAATAATTTAATAATAATTTCATATTATATGGTCGCATGGTTCATGTTTACGCTGTTAATATGCACGTTTCTCTAGCTCATTTCTTATACTCTCCACTCGTCTTCACATGTATAAATATAGTAAAACATGGTTTTAAGTATTGTTTTCGTAACTAAAAAAAGCTAAAAAAAAAAAAAAACATTACAGAATCAGATCACTGTGAAATCTTTACATTTTATCATGCAGAATGTAATATGCTAGGCTATGCATAAGCTATACTGGGGTACAATTCAAACTTTTCACTACATCTGTACTTTTCACAAAATGCTATTATTATTATTTATTTATTTATTTTCATTGCTGCCTTATTTTAGATCTTCATGAGACCAACATTCCTGGTTCTCAACAGTATCAAGTTTTTTGCTAAGTAGGCGGATACATGTTGAATATGCTATAGTAATGGTATAGATATAGTTTATTTATTTATTTATTTATTTACTTATTTATTTATTTATTTATTTATAATATCCTATTCTGACTGAAATTGTGTTGGATATAATTATTTAAATTATATTTCAAAATAGTTTGGTAAAAATACTTGACTCATTGCTTTACCTTCCTCTCTTCTTTTATGACATACATAAACACCAAATAATCAAATAATACAAATTAGCTTATAAAACCAACCAGAATTGAAATATTATTATGGTTATTAATAGTGAGTAAATGTAAAGCATTTGAGACTATTGAGGCGAAATAACAATAATGCTCTTCTTGACTCGGATTCTTCTTTTGTGTAACGCGATAGTGCATCTGTGTAATGCGCGACTGAATCTCTCACTCCCAGCCGCAAGAGGTTTTGATTGATTCATTGATTGGTTTCGATTTTCCTTCACTATCGCACACACGCACACACACACACATGTTGTGTTTACATGTTTTATGGGGACATACCATAGACGTAATGGTTTTTATACTGTACAAACCGTATTTTCTATCGCCCTACACCTAAACCTAGTCCTCACAGGAGACTGTGCACACTTTTACTTTCTCAAAAAAACTCATTCTGTATGATTTATAAGCCTGTTTCCTCATGGGGACCTCACAAATGTCAAATGGACATTTGGTCCCCATAACATGATAAATACCAGGTGCACACACACACACACACAAACAATAATTGTTAATGATTAAATAAATGAATACAAAAATATGCGGTATACAGTGTTCTTTTATGAACTGGCTCTGCTCTCGCTAACAATTACTTTCTTTCATCTTGTTATATTTAACGAAAATAACATTTACTCTTAACGTTGAGTGCGTTTTTTCAATTATGCATGTGCCTATGTGAAAGTTATGAATCGCCCTTTAAAAATAAATAAATAAAGGAACACAATGGAACGGCGATGGAACACAAACACTGATTTTAGCAATTTATTACAGTAAACTGTAATCTATTTCAATCTTTATTCCTCTCTTAAATTGCTAATATATGCAAGGATGTATCCTGGCGCTGACACCTTTACCAAATGTTGTGTACTTGTGACAGTAGGCTATCTATGCTTTATAAACCATGCTAATAATTAAATAAACAAACAAACAAATCAATCAATCAATCAATAGACAACCGATACACGGTCCAGCGTAATTAAACGTAAATTTCAAAGCATACCTTATAGCGAATCCTCGGTCAGAATAAGTGAGGGATCCAGGGACCTTAATGACAGAATGCTGTTGCTCTTGTGGATCGTATCTGCAGCGCAAGCGCAGACTTTATGCATATTCCGCACTGAGGGAGATTCCGGGCGAGTCCGGGATTTTACGCTCTTGCGATACTGTGCGCATCACACTGTGTGACCACAGGGGGCGCCGCGGTCACTGCGCGGCTTAATCTCGACTACAGTACACAAGCAGTGTAAATTCAGACTAGCCAAATCCTCTGTTCTCCAAACACTTATTTTGAGTTTCTTCATCTTTTTGTTTTAGTTTCCCAAGTGAATCGTCCACTTTAATGACGATGATGAGAAAAGCGTGCGGTCCAGGAGACGAGAACGTTGCGCACTGTAGTATTTCAGTAACCGTCTCCTCTTTTCTGAGCTTTCTGTTACTTCTCTTCAGCTTCATGCTTTAATTATATCCAGTCCATTTCAAATCAAATTCATTTTCTCCTAGTTTAGTGTTTCGAGATGAGCTTTTCCAGAAAGCGTTTCTGCCCATCAGAAGAATCCGGATCACTCGATCATCCGGACTGCAGCTGATTGCTGAAAACCCTGAAAGAGAGAAAATGTGGAATAGGTTTTTAAACATTCCGCAAAGATAAAGATATTCAGAGAAACCAATTAACTCAAATGAGCTCTTCACTCAATGCAATCCAAACTAATAGATTCTTATAACTTAAACTGTGTATCAGACAGTTTCTTACCAGGAAGAGTTTCAGGTCCCGTCGCCATTTTCACTGAATCTGATCACAGTGAGCCCACAAAGAAGAAAACAAATACATTTAAAACATAAAAAACCCAATACAGCCTGTGCTATATCTAAAAGGCTATAATTGTGCATGAAACACTGAAAAGCAGAAAATATTACTCCTCACCAGGAGTCAAGTCGAGCTTTACTTTCACTTTTGGTTCGACGAGATCCTCTCAGATGCAGTGACGTCATCGTCATGATCGTCATTTGATCTGTTGAAGACTCCTGTGGGTTGCTATTCTGTCAAACTTCATTAATAATAACTGTAATACTTTTTAAAAAGTAAAAAAAAAAAAAGGTATTTGTTTTGTAGTTTAGAGCAATAATGAGCTGAATTTCTTAAAACTATCGGCATGAAACATTCATCTGAACTGATCTGAAAGACCAGTTAGGTGTTTACAACCACAGCTCACTGAACACGAGAAACACCATATAAAGCACGAAAACAGCAGAGAGAAGCAAAGAAGCATTACTAGAGTTTGGTCAATGAACTTTATTCATTCTGTCACTAATAATCTCCAATAATTGAGATCTGGCGCCTCCTGCCGGACAATCAGCGAATATTACCATCCATCAAACTACATTACAGTGTCAGAAACTGCAGTGACAGATCAAATGCTGTTTTTATTTTTGTTGTCAGGCATGGAAAAATCAGTGTCAGTGCAGTTACTGACACATTGTTCCCCTTTTATCCAAATTTACAGGTTCGTTTCAAATATAGATCAAAGAAATAAGTCAGAGCAAAAAATAAAATACAGAAAAGAATAATTGTTTGCGTTAAGTGCCTTTGTTTTTAAGGTTGTGGATTGGTTCAGATGTCTTCAGCGGATGGTGTGGAGGTTGGCCGAGAAGGTGAAGGTTCTGGAAATCGACTTTGTGCCTTGTTCAATGTGAGCAGATATGAAGAATGACCCGTGATGTTGATTCAAACCTCAGGCTCCGGTGCTTTTAACTGCTCAGATTCCTGCACTGCATGAGGATCATCAGATCTGACCTTCATCAGTGTCCTACAGATGCAGCACATGAAGCTTCATACAGCAAATGTCTCAACATCCATCTGTTTCTGATCTAAACTGTTCTTGTGATTTAGTAAAATTAAGGTACACTGAATTGAATATAAACTGAATTGGTGATTGATGACCGCAGTCTCACCTGGAGATCCTTTTTTACGCAGCAAGAAACAGAGAACTGCCAGAAACATGATGATGAAAACAGCCAGAAGCCACCACAGCTGATCTATCAAGTGATCAAATATCAAACCAGCTGAAGTGTATTGAGTGTGAATTAGATGTGCAGTGTTTTATTAGTGAATAATCAGACGTTTATCAGCTGAAACTCACCTGAGTTTGGAGTCGCTGCAGTTTGATTCCTCACTGAAAAACACAAACACAATCATCATGATTCACTTGAAGATTCACACTGATGTGTTTTACTGCAGTGTTTCTCTCACCTCTGAACATGATTTTATGACTGTATTGAGACTGAAATGAAGAAAAGAAGCATTAGAACATGTATAATAATGCATTAATATTAAACAGATGAATGTTAAGAGAGATTGAGTTGATTTACTCCAGTAGAATCACAGATGATATCATGATTCAGATTCACACAGTGAGACGTGACGAGGTGATCAGAAGAGACAGAAATCACAGGATCAATCAGTGTTTGAGGATCAGATGGATCTGCTATCAGACGATCATCCTGAACATATAAAACACCATCAGATCATGTGTGTGTGTGAATAATGGTGTAATTTGAGGACTGAAACACACTCACCTGTAAATACCAGCTCTGCTCACAATCAGGATTATTGGTGTGATTCAGTAGAACTGGCAGAATCACATACAGAAAACCCACTGGAGTCTGAATCTCTGCACAGGTTATATTGATGTCCATGTTTCAATGCTGAAAAAAGTTCACAGAACAAATTACTGCAAGTCCAGTGTTTTCCAACAACAAACATTTATGTTCGTGGGAAAAGTGTCTTGATGTGCATTTCAAGAGGAAAAAACATCTTCCAGGATTTCTCATCACAAAGGGTGGAAAATAAATTATTTAAATTTTATTCTCTTCTTCACCAAAATTATATTTCAGAAAAAATATATATATAGTAGTCAACATTTTAAGTGGATCAAAACCTTTCATTAATGGTGCCCTAAATCCAAAACAATACCCTTTCTTGTCTAAGGACAACTTTGATTCACTTCTTCTTCTTCTTTTTTTTTTTTATTCAGTTCAAATGTTGACAACTGTATTATAAAAGGCAACAATTACATACATATATATATATATATATATATATATATATATATATATATATATATATATATATGTATATATATATATATGTAACTGTTGTTACACAGATCAATTAAACTCGTCAAATCTTTTAAAAACTAATTTCAAATTTGAATCTTGTTTAACTGGACAACAGAAAATATACTGTATGTGAAAGCACCAGACACAAATGCTCACAATGAACATTTACTTTGCCTTGAGTACAACACTTCATCTTCATGCATTACCGCGGGAAGTAGGGGTGCTGCAGCACCCCCTAGTTTGGAGCTAAAGAAAAAATGGGGGTGTTGGGTGTGCGGTGTTAAAATAAATCAATTAAAATTTTGTAACAAAAATGAAATAAAACATTTAAAATTAAATTAAAAATATGAAATCAATGTTTTAAATATAAAGTTTTGATTAAAGAAATACGTAATGAGTTAAATAACTACAATTATTTAAAAAAAATGAAACTGAAACTGTCAGTAGATGGCAGTCTTTGTCAAATTATTCGTTTAATGATTCGTTCAAACAGTTGATTCATTCAATGACTCACTACATTCATTAAAAAACGCAGGTTCATTCATAAACGAAACATCGCTGTGTTTGCGGGGAGATGCGAAGCGGCTCAGCTGTGGCTTCGTTTCCTTCGAGGAAATGCAGCAAAATCAGACAACAGTGTTCAACGCGGTTCATTTCAGTTTTTGCACTTCAAAAATCATATTCATTATTACTTTTGATTCTTTATAATTATTTGTGTAATTTACAAAAATAAAATAAAATAAAATAAAAATAATAATAAAAAAAAATCAGATATAAAATTGTTTATTCAGTCAGTTTATTCTCTATCTCTCTCTCGCCAGCGTCGCCAGGATCCTGCAGTTGTGCACTTTGTGTTTTGGAGATGTTGTGCTTTGGCTATAGGCATACGCATTAATCCTATTTTGGTTTAGTAGTATTACGTTTTTTCGTTTGTTTTTATTTTAGGCAAATTAACATAACTTCTAATAGTCGTTTCAACTTGTTATATCTTATAAACTTTTAAGTGTGTAAATTTTCTTTTATATTATACAAAAATATATAATAATAATAATAAAATAATAATAATAATAATAATAATAATAATAATAAAATAATAATAATAATAATAATAATAATAATAATAATAATTTGATAATTTTATTGAATTTTTTTTTGTTGTTGTTGTTTAACACGTCTGTACCCAAATTAAATATTAACGAGTATGTCTAAAATTAATTAAAATCATTTAAAACAAATGCTCAATTTGTGGTTCAGCGTTATATTTGAATGAAAACACAGCAACAATACAGACCAACTCAGTTATTTTAAACGAAGAAATTAAACGTTTATTAACAATCGTTCTCTTGCGCTTTTGGAAAAAGATGAACTCGTCTGTCATCAGCTATAAAGTGAAACGATGTTCACGGTGCTCGCCCCCGCGTTAACTCTGCGCGTGCCAATGTTGGACGAACCTAATTCAACACAGCCAGAAACGGTTGTGTAAAACTATTGTTTATGCATATCTCATATAATGCACACTGTGTCCACACGTTCGTGATGTAAAAATGCAATTTCGTTGTATGGAGAGAGAAGCCGGTGTAAGCGGAGATTGGTGATCGAGTGATAGCGCGTAGTGAGCGACGACAAATTCAAGTATGAAAACACTTTGATAAAGTTATTGACATTTAACAACTGTAGAATTGCATGGAGTCAATAGAGTCGAACATGTTGTTTGTCGTAATAAACATTTTACATTTGAACATGGCCTTTCTTTCTATTTTGCAAAAAGATAAAACCACACATGAACCACATAAAAACCTGTTAGGCTGTAAAAGCGGTTCACTGTCAAACTGTATTTAAGCATGCATCTTATATAGGAAATACGTTTCATACCTTTAGCTTGCTTGCTTGTGTGAGTGGAGCAAAAGCTGAATGAAATTTCTCTTGAACTGCTAAAAGCGCTTCCTCTAGGAGCTTGGAGAAACTCTTCATAAGAATAACGGAGGGAGGAGCCAAAAGCCAACACGATGTGGATACGACCAATGAGAGGTACAGTATGATGTCTTTTTTTTTTTCGTTTGGCGTCATTCCAGCAATAAGAAGCGGCTCTTTCGGCACACTAACAGCTCTTCATTTCTGCTGGCTTTTATGCATCGGCCACATTTAGCAATGTCTTGACCTTCTATTTGTAAAAACATTTTATAATACAGAACGCAACAGTAAGCCATCCAAAACAAAAATCATAAATCATTTCAAATGAATCACTAGTTGTTGTGTGTACTTTCGCTTTGGTTTGGTGTCCCAGTATTTCGTTTGCAGTTGAAGTCTTTTTTGAAGTGTCTTGAAACGCGTGAGATGTGAGAAATCTGACCTGAAGTTAAAACTACGTTCCTGCAGTAAACTGAACTTGACAATTACATTAAAGCACGTTGATGCAGTACTTCAAACCTGTTTCATCTCATTTATCATCGATATAAAATATTATATATTAATATACTTTAAAAATATAGATCAGCATTCAGAGCATGTATAGGGAAAAAAATGTACACTGTATACAACAAAATACTTACTAAGTATTACATACTTAGTAAGGTGAATAGTTTACTGCAATGCAAGTATAGTACTGGATATTGTATAGTATGTCATTATTTAGCACGTACATAGTGTAAAAATACAGCAGTCCAACTGCAAAAGCCCAAAACGTCTAAGAAAACTCTAAAATAATAAGCATGTTACAGTACAGTCAGGGGAAGAAAAAAAAACGTGTAACTAAGGTCAATGAGAGATTCATTTTGACTCAGCATTATGTCTTTTGCTGGTTTGGGGACTAATATAGATCTGACAGATCCAGCTTTACTCTTTCTCATCCTCCTTGGATTGTTTCCAGCCATTGTTGCTAAATCATTCAGTGCATCTGCTCACTCTGAACTGGCTCACATTTTGTACAGCTGCTTTGATCACATCATTAGAAACAACTGTGAACAGTTTTAAGTGGTTGTGTGTAAATGATGACAGCTGTTGCTAAACTTTTGCTGCTCATTTTTACTGTTTTTCGACACACAAGTTCACAAGTTAATGCAAAGTGTCATATATTGAGAGAGTATTTAATCTTCTGCTGATGTCTTCTGACATCACATAACACATCACATTATTGGATTACTTTTATTTAAAAATGTTTTAAATACTGTACAATATTTACATGTTTTATGCGAAACAGATTATGTGTGACTGAATGAGAAACCACAGTGATGATCACACACACTTTGTTTACAGTTGCACAAAATGACACTTCCATAAATGATGACTGATAATCTGGCTTTCTGATTTCTATTTTTTAGAGTGTCTTTGACACATAACTACACTTATAGTTTCACCCTTTGAAGGAAACCATCTACGCGGATTTCCTCCGCACAAATCCGGACGCGCGCTCTCAGAATTACGCTGCTCAAAGTTCCGCGCACTCAAAACGTGTCTCTCCTCTCTCTCAAAGTGTGCGTGTGCGCGCTCAAACTGTTGTCCTATGCACTCGCAAATCTCCCTGCTTATTCGCTGTAAAAAAAAATATGCTCATTCAGCATTGTGCAAGGCAAATCTTGACACGTTAGTAATTATGATGAAATGCAACAATTGTATGAAACCAAAAGCAGAGCACTGATATTTACCTCACAAAAACAAGGTAAACAGCCTAGGCCAACGTATTTGATATATAAAATGGCAAATGAATAAACGAACAAACTGCTAAATGAATACATGTATAAACTTGTTTTAGACCATCAAAAATTTCTCACTGTAATATGCAATTTGGATGGATTTCATGGTCACAAATACAGACAAGTTACCGTGATTCCACCACCAAACATACTTGTGTCTGTTTTACTTTATTTGTACTTCCCCTTAAAAATGTGCACCATAGTTCTTGTAATTGTGTCATTTATTGAATCTTTAATTGCAGGCAGTGTTGTGATTACATGTAATCTGGAAAATAGTATTTGTAAATAGTTTATATTACATTTTAAAATGATCATAATCAGACTACAGTTACTTTTTTATTGATTGCATGATTGCATTATTATTCACACCAGCAATAAATTACTCATTTATTGATTCTCCTTAATTCTTTTTTCATCTTTTAAACCCCTGCAGTTCCTTCACAAACTCCAGTTTGAGAACAACTGACATAATGTAATGTTCAATGCACTTCATGTTGCTAATCACAAGGAATTAAATATATATTTTAGTTTATCTTTGTTTTTTTAAACGTCAATATGGTATTTGCATAGATTATTTTATGTAAATTGATGCAAAGGGACCCGTATTCAGACACTATTCGGTAACAGAGATATATTATCACGGGTTTTCTTACTGAGTGTTGGATTATTCAGTGACTATGGACTGTTACTGCCCCCTTGAGGAAATACAGAGTAAGCTAGAGTGTGATGAAAGTGCGTCATAAGAATTGTCAGTTGTTGCTACGAATCCATAGAGTGCGGAGCGCAGGAGAGTTGTCCTCATTTCTTAAAGAGTGGTGTTATTTAATTGTGTGCGTGCATCTAAAAGTAAGTTTCTATGTTTATTGATCATGCTTAGCGTGTTGTTTATGGGTTATCATCATAATTATGCTTTGTAAGTTGTTTAACTAATACGGCCTGTTATGGCCGATCAACCTGCGTGTACATATTACATGTTGCATGATTATTATTGTTTATACTGTTCTTTCTCTCTTGTTTATATGAAACGGAAGTATATTTGTTATTCATTATGTGTATTGAAAGAGTATTTAGACGATTTGACGGCATTGTTGAATACGCTAAGAAATGCTTAGTCATTCTGTTATGGACGAGCTATTCTGTGCGACGCCATTATGGCAAACGGCCGCGGGTTCAAAACCTGGTCTGACCAAAGTTGGATAACTTATGGATAAGGTGTTGAAACTGAAGAATATTACTTCCAATATGCTCTAATGTCTTTCTAACTATTACTATTGTTAATTTTTGCTATTGTTTATTGTATTATGCTATTATAATGTTAAGTACTGATATATGCTATTGTTTTCTACTTGTTTGTAGAACCACACAAACACCCACATGTTTGCATATGCTAATGCAAATAAATATTCTGCGAAGCAAGAAGCATCTTCGTTGCGTTTTGACCAGACGTACCACAGTGATTAATTTAACCCGAACCACATTAGTAACTACAGTACATTTGGTCCTTCGAGCCGGAGTAGTAATTGCTGTGGATTGTGGAAGATGTTTCCAGACCAGAAGTTCAGAGAAGGACAACCAGCTGATGTGCGTCCTAAGCGTCGAATACAGCCTCCAGCCTGGTTAGAGGATTATGAGGTTTCTCTCCCCCGCTATCAGCAGCAACAGTCTCCAGCTGCACATACAGTTCATCATCCCAGAGAGTTACAGGAGCCTCACACTGAAAGGGTAGCCGAGATGACCCCTCTCACTTATCAGCCACTGAGCGAATATGACACCGGTACAGACCAGAGATTCGTAAGCCGCTCAGTATTCATTGGACCAAGATATGAGAGCACACCTGTATCTCACTCAGTCACAAAGGACGATGTATCAGAGATTCTGAGAACGGTTCAGGAGCTCAAGCGGGAAAATCAACAGCTTCAGTTTACCGTGCTAGATATGCAGCAGAAAATGAGTACTAACACAGCATCTTCTCTTCACCAAAGATCAGTGCCATATGACAGAGCCCAGTCACAAGCTGGTCGAGCCCCCTTACCAGATTATGAAGACTGGCCGCTGCCACCTCCACCTGTAGTGGATGATGACATCCTTCCTCCCGAAGTGGATGTACCACCCCCACCTCCTAGACGCGTATCCAATTTGGTGGAGGAATTAACTAACAGACTGCGGAAATTAGAGACTAAAGACCAACCTCGCTCATGTCCGTCAACCCCTGAGTACTGTGAACCTGCGAGCTATTCCATGGTATCATCTCTACAACAGAGAACACGTGACTATCTACAGTCCAGGTACCCTCAAACAGCACCTACCACCAGTATGCCATTCTACAGAGATACTGGGCAGCATCCATACTACCCTCAGCAAGAAAGAATATACAGAGGCCCTAAGCCAACAATCCCTGACTTCACTAAGGGAGACCCACGGGAATTTGCACGACTTAAGGTCTCACTGGCCAACCTTCTACCAGGGGATGCTACTGAGAGATTTAAATATCAAATTCTCTTAGAACACTTGAAGTTTGAGGACGCTCTTCTCATTGCAGACTCCTACATCAATTCCAGTAGGCCCTACTCTGATACCATGGCCTCTCTTGCTGAGCAATACGGGCAACCTCACCAGTTAGCCTTGCGGCGAATTGCTGATTTGATGGATGATCCTACTATCCGTAGCCATGATGCCAGTGGGTTCAAGAGGTTTGCATTGAAAGTCAGAGCACTGGTAGGCATGCTGGACCAACTGGGGGATAGCGGCAGAGTTGAGCTGCAGTGTGGCTCGCACGTAACAAGGCTGTTGTCCAAGTTGCCCCATGACTTACGAGCTGAGTTCAAAAGGTACGTGTACCCCTTGAATGTTCGTATCCCCATGCTTCTACACTTCGCTGACTGGCTTGAATATGAGCTGAAAATACAGGAGAGTGGTTTCGAGTTTCTTGGTGGAGACAGAAAAGAACGCCCTGACCAGAAGAGAGATAGGCGCAAAGACTTCAAGTCCACCAAGACAGCAGCTATATTTCACAGTGCAGACCCTGCTCCCAGTACCCCATCTTCAGAAGAGTCCGATGCAAATGTGGCTAAACCTCAGGACAGACCAAGAATGTTCTGCCCCTACTGCACAAATACCCAGCATTATCTGAATCAGTGCCAGAATTTCAGTCAGCTCACCAAAGAACAGAAATCTAACTGGGTGAAAACCAATAAGAGATGCTGGCGTTGTGGCCGAGCTTATCAGGCAGCGCAATGCCGATTAAAGACAAGCTGCAAGGTATGTAAGGGCAAACATCTTGATGCACTTCATGTGGTGAATGAAAGACCAGTTAGTGAGAACACTTGTCTTGCCAGCAATGCCAACGAGGTCCTGTATCTAGACCGACCATTAGGCTGCAGTCAAGTGCTGTTAAAGGTCACGAAAGTAATTCTTCAGAATGGAGACCATGCCCTTGAGACCTTTGCCATTTTGGACGATGGTTCAGAACGCACCATCCTTTTGCAAGCAGCTGCACAGGAACTGAAGCTACATGGCAAACCAGAAAACCTTGCTCTGAGAACTGTTAGGCAGGACATGAAAATCATTCATGGTACTTCAGTCTCCTTCACCATCTCTCCAGCCTGTCAGCCTCATAAAATCTTCAAGATACACAGAGCATTTACTGCAGACCATTTGGGGCTCGCCGAACACACTTGCCCTGCTGCCACCTTACAGCATAAATACAGACACCTCAGAGGATTGCCAGTTCCTTCCTTCGACAGTGTTCAGCCCCTCCTTCTAATCGGCTCTGACTACCCCTACTTAGTTACCCCGATTGAGCCTGTACGCCTGGGACCTCCTGGTGGACCAGCAGCGGTGAAGACACGACTAGGGTGGACAGTCCAAGGACCTGCTAAGCTTGTGCAACATCAACTTTCGACCCAGCAGTGTCTCAACATATCGATCCGTTCCCCCTCCAATGAGCTGTTCAGACACATCGAGAAACTCTGGCAACTTGATGTACTGCCCTACAGGAGTGAGAAACTTGCCACCAGATCCAAACAAGATCAAGAGGCCATCGACCTGTTAGAGGCAAAGACAATTCGAATCGATGTTAATGGGACACAACGCTATGCCACGCCTCTCATAAGAGTTAAAGACATGCCCAAATTGCATGCTACAAAGCAAGCAGTGATGCCGAATCTGCGCAGTACTGAGACTCGTCTGGCTAAAGATCCTATAAAGGCAGAGGCTTACCGAGCTGAGATTCAGAGATTGAAACAGGCAGGGTATGTGGTTGAAGTGCCAGAGCAGAAACTGACGGAGAAAGATCAAGAATCATGGTTCATTCCCCACCATATGGTGAGCCATAATGGGAAAAACAGAGTTGTTTTCAATTGTTCTTTCTCATACAGGGGCAAGAACCTAAACAACCTACTTTTGCCTGGACCAGCTCTGGGGTCCTCCTTACTTGGTGTATTGCTGCGATTCCGGGAGCATGCTGTCGCTTTTAGTAGCGATATAAAAGGCATGTTTCATCAAGTGAGATTACTGCCTGAGGATAAGCCCCTTCTCCGATTTTTATGGCGTGATCTGAAGAGAGAGGAACCCCCTAGCGTCTATGAGTGGCAAGTGCTCCCATTCGGGACAACCTGCAGTCCGTGTTGTGCGACGTACGCACTACAGAAACACGTGATTGATCACAGCCAGCCAGGAGACAATGTGCGCCACTCCCTTGAAAGGTGTTTCTACGTAGATAACTGTCTACAAAGTGTTGCAACACCTGATGAGGTTAAAGTGCTGGTGAACACACTGATGAATCTGTTGGCAGAAGGAGGATTTGAACTACGACAGTGGGCATGCAACTTTCCTAATGTCATCGATCATCTGCCTAAGAAAGCCAGATCAGAAAGCAGTGAGCTTTGGCTTAACCAGACCGAATCAGATCCTCAAGAACTCGCATTAGGACTGCGATGGATGTGTCAGTCTGATACTCTTGGATACCAAAACCGCCTCGACAACTGTACAACTCCCACAATGAGAAATATATACAAGGTAGTAGCGAGCCAGTATGACCCGCTTGGGTTCCTTGTTCCCTATATCACTCGGGCCAAGATCCTTATACAGAGTCTCTGGGCTAAGCAGCGAGAGTAGGATGACCCACTACTGCCGACTGACATTCTTCAAACATGGCATGATTGGCAAAGAGAGCTGCAACACCTTTCCCAAATCACACTGCCACGCTGCTATGTGAGTTCTCAGTTGGATTCCCTTAACTGTAATCGGCAAGTACATATCTTCAGTGATGCCTCTGAAAGGGCATATGGGTCCGTAGCATACCTGCGCACGGAGGATCACAAGGGAGACG
>VONZ01003166.1:0-27166 GCA_012976165.1 Labeo catla | reverse complement strand
ATAGGTGGCTCGTTGGTCTAGGGGTATGATTCTCGCTTAGGGTGCGAGAGGTCCCGGGATCAAATCCCGGACGAGCCCTGAACCCAGCCTGATGTCCGTCGCCCTGGTGTTTTTTGGGCAACATTCGATTAAGAGGGCACCCCAAGCTGGTGGCGAAACGGCAAAAAGGAGGTTTTGCTGTTGTTTTTTGTTTTGTTCGCAGCCATGTGCGTCTTCTGTTTGCATTTGCCAACCATGGAGAACACGACGCAGGTGGCTCGCTGGTCTAGGGGTGCGGATTCGGCTTAGGAGGTCCCGGTTCACCTCGACGCAGCCCGCCTGCAGTCAAAGCTGCTTTCTGGCTTTGGCTCAGTTGTACAGCATCATTAGGTAGATTGACGCCGCCCTGACGCCGAGGTCCGTTGCCTTTCTGGACGCTGCCGTCAGAGTTGTTTCAGCCGTCACCGCTCGGTTCCAGGATGTAACGATTAGCTCTCTGAACTCCGAATCCAGCGATTCGGGTTTAAAACTTGGTGGAACCTGCTCGTTCCTTTGACGGGCAGCGCTCGTTAATGAAGAGTCTACGCCAAAACGTGCTAATCTAGACTGAAACAACGTTGACCTAAACTGAGCTGACTAATATCACCGTTGTCTTCCGCAGACATCGAACAATTGCTCTCCAGTAAAAACAGGATGACGTGTGTGGCTGTGCTGCAATGTAGCCTTGTGCCATTTAATTCAGCCTCGTGTCCTTTGCTTTTGACATGTTAATCAACATTAAACTGAGAAAGCAGGCCATGGTAGGGAAGGTACGGCAGAAACGGGCTTCTCAGAAATCCACCCAGTCACATGTGCCCTTCTTCTACACTTGCCAACTGCAGAAGCGGGATGTCTGAGCGCCTGAAGGCAGGAGTGCAGTGAAGCACATGGCCGCTAGAGATAGGTGGCTCGTTGGTCTAGGGGTGTGATTCTCGCTTAGGGTGCGAGAGGTCCCGGGTTCAAATCCCGTATGAGCCCGCCTGCAGCTTCGAATGCGCTGCTTTCTTTGGCTCAGTTGAACAGCATCATTAGGTAGGATTGACGTCATCCTGCTTGTGGTCTTTCAGTGTCGGTTAGAGAGCGGGGCAATGGCCTTTGGTGCCGTTGCTCAGTTGGGAGAGCGTTAGACTGAAGGTCCTGGGTTTTGCACTCCGTCCAGATGCTCGAGGGTCCGTCGCCTTTTGGGTTTAAAGCGATTCGGGTTTAAAACTTGGTGGAACCTTCTCGGTCCTTTGACTGCTCGTTACTGAAGAATCTACGCCACAACACCAAAACGAGCTAATCTATACTGAAACAACGGTAACCTAAATTGAGCTGACTAATAGCACCGTTGTCTTCTGCAGACATCGAACAATTGCTCTCCACAGGCAACACGGTGGCTCGTTGGTCTAGGGGTATGATTCTCGCTTCGGGTGCGAGAGGTCCCGGGTTCAAATCCCCGACGAGCCCGTCTGCAGCTTTGAAAACCTCGTTTTAGAGGATTAGCCGTCAATCCCGCTTTCTTTACCAGGAGCGCAGTGAAGTACGGCCTTGAGCGTCAAGCAGCGGATGGCTCCTTGCTCTAGAGGTGTGATTCTCGCTTAAGGTGCAAGAGGTGCCGTGTGCAAATCCAGGACGAGCTCGTCTGTGGCTTTGGGAGCGCAGTTCTTAAGGAGTATCCAGCCGTCCTGCTTTCCTTGGCTCAGTCGAACGACATGGTTAGGTAGGACTGACTTTGCCAAAATAGTTCAGTTGGGAGAGCGTTAGACTGAAGATTTAAAGGTCCCTTATTTGATCCAGGCTTTCATTGGACTTGTGAGTGCTTTTTGCACTCCGTCCTGAAGCCCAAGGGTCCGTTGCCTTTGTCGACGCCACCTTCAGAGTTGTTTCTACCCTGCGCCGCTCGGTTCCATGGTGTAACGGTAAGCACTCTGGACTCTGAATCTAGCTATCTGAGTTCAAGTTTTGGTGGAACCTGGACTGAAATGAGGTTGACCTAAATTAAGCTAAATTAAAAGACAGACTTGCTGTGGGATCATTAATAAAGCTGCTCCAACAGAGAGGGAGCGCATGCTGACAAGTTCAATACCCGCCGTCAGGATGCGCTACCATACTTAACACTAGACCAAGATGATTAGTAAGGACAACAGTTCGTGAGGAAACCCGTTTATTTCCTCACCTGAAGGACCGTCCTTTTTACAAGGACCGCTTGATCAAAAGGTCGATTCTTTTTACAGTCTGAAGTACGCAGGGTTATACTAGGAAATTTGCACCCATACATGTCAGTGGATGAGCACCCCCTGTTGATCAGCATAAAAGCAGCACAAGCTTTGCCTAATGGGTCTCCCATCCAACAACAGACCAGGCTGGGGCCTGCTTAGCTTTACTGAACAAGCAAAATCTAGCTACTGCAGGCAAAGGACATGATTTCCCTATTGGAGCTGGAATACAGATGCTCTAATAGAAGGGTAGCGCATCCTGATAGCCTCAATATGGCCGTCAGGATGCGCTACCATCTTAAACAGTAGGTCAAGTTGATTACATTCATGTCAGGGAATTAGCGCCCCCTGCTGGGCGGCCAAATAATAACTGGCACCAGCAGCATTCCAGGTCTTCTCATATTGGTCAGTCACCCAAGTACAGACCAGGCTGTGGTCTCCTTAGGTTTTAGTGAGGAACCAGACTCTGGCTACTGCATGCAAAAGACACACTTGCTGTGGGATCATTAATAAAGCTGCTCCAACAGAGAGGTAGCGCATGCTGACAAGCTCAATACCCGCCGTCAGGATGCACTACCATACTTAACACTAGGCCAAGATGACTAGTAAGGACAACAGTTCATGAGGATGCCTGTTTATTTCCTCACCTGAAGCACCGTCCTTTTTACAAGGACCGTTTTATCAAAAGGTCGATTCTTTTTACAGTCTGAAGTCCGCAGAGTTATACTAGGAAATCTGCATCCATACATGTCAGGGGATGGCCGCCCCCTGTTGATCGGCATAAAAGTAGCACAAGCCTTCCCTAATGGGTCTCCCATCCAAAAACAGACTAGGCTGGGGCCTGCTTAGCTTTACTGAATAAGCAGAGTCTAACTACTGCAGGCAAAGGACATGACTTGCCTGTGGGACCTTGATCTGTTGTTGTTCTGTTGCTGTGCTGCAATGTAGCGTTCTGCCGTTTAATTCAGCCTCGTGTCCTCTGCTTTTGACGTGTTAATCAACATTAAACTGGGAAGGCAGGCCATGGCAGTGACGGTACGGCAGAAACGGGCTTCCACCCGGTCACATGAGCCCTTCTTCTACACTTGCCAACTGCAGAAGCGGGATGTCTGAGCGCCTGAAGCCAGGAGTGCAGTGAAGCACATGGCCGGGCGACTGCTAACAACAGGTGGCTCGTTGGTCTAGGGGTATGATTCTCGCTTAGGGTGCGAGAGATCCCGGGTTCAAATCCCGGACGAGCCCTGAACCCAGCCTGATATCCGTCGCCCTGGTGTTTTTTGGGCAACATTCGATTAAGAGGGCACCCCAAGCTGGTGGCGAAACGGCAAAAAGGAGTTTTTGCTGTTGTGTTTTGTTTTGTTCGCAGCCATGTGCGTCTTCTGTTTGCATTTGCCAACCACAGGAGAACACGACGGCAGGTGGCTCGTTGGTCTAGGGGTGTGATTCTCGCTTAGAGGTCCCGGGTTCAAATTCCGGACGAGCCCGCCTGCAGCTTCAAAAGCACTGCTTTCTGCTTTCTTTGGCTCAGTTGCACAGCATCATTAGGTAGGATTGACGTCGTCCTGACGCTCGAGGGTCCGTTGCCTTTCTGGACGCTGCCGTCAGAGTTGTTTCAACCGTCACCGCTCGGTTCCAGGATGTAACGATTAGCTCTCTGAACTCCGAATCCAGCGATTCGGGTTTAAAACTTGGTAGAACCTGCTCGTTCCTTTGACTCTTCTCGTTAATGAAGAGTCTACGCCAAAACGCGCTAATCTAGACTGAAACAACGTTGACCTAAATTGAGCTGACTAATATCACCGTTGTCTTCTGCAGACATCGAGCAATTGCTCTCCAGTAAAAACAGGATGACGTGTGTGGCTGTGCTGCAGTGTAGCCTTGTGCCATTTAATTCAGCCTCGTGTCCTTTGCTTTTGACATGTTAATCAACATTAAACTGAGAAAGCAGGCCATGGTAGTGAAGGTACGGCAGAAACGGGCTTCTCAGAAATCCACCCAGTCACATGTGCCCTTCTTCTACACTTGCCAACTGCAGAAGCGGGATGTCTGAGCGCCTGAAGGCAGGAGTGCAGTGAAGCACATGGCTGCTAGAGATAGGTGGCTCGTTGGTCTAGGGGTATGATTCTCGCTTAGGGTGCGAGAGGTCCCGGGTTCAAATCCCGGACGAGCCCGCCTGAAGCTTCGAATGCACTGCTTTCTTTGGCTCAGTTGAACAGCATCATTAGGTAGGATTGACGTCATCCTGCTTGTGGTCTTTCAGTGTCGGTTAGAGAGCGGGGCAATGGCCTTTGGTGCCGTTGCTCAGTTGGGAGAGCGTTAGACTGAAGGTCCTGGGTTTTGCACTCCGTCCAGATGCTCGAGGGTCCATCGCCTTTTGGGTTTAAAGCGATTCGGGTTTAAAACTTGGTGGAACCTGCTCGGTCCTTTGACTGCTCGTTACTGAAGAATCTACGCCACAACACCAAAACGAGCTAATCTATACTGAAACAACGGTAACCTAAATTGAGCTGACTAATAGCATCGTTGTCTTCTGCAGACATCGAACAATTGCTCTCCGCCGGCAACACGGTGGCTCGTTGGTCTAGGGGTATGATTCTCGCTTCGGGTGCAAGAGGTCCCGGGTTCAAATCCCGGACGAGCCCGTCTGCAGCTTTGAAAACCTTGTTTTAGAGGATTAGCCGTCAATCCCGCTTTCTTTACCAGGAGCGCAGTGAAGTACGGCCTTGAGCGTCAAGCAGCGGGTGGCTCCTTGCTCTAGAGGTGTGATTCTCGCTTAAGGTGCAAGAGGTGCCGTGTGCAAATCCAGGACGAGCTCGTCTGTGGCTTTGGGAGCGCAGTTCTTAAGGAGTATCCAGCCGTCCTGCTTTCCTTGGCTCCGTCGAACGACATGGTTAGGTAGGACTGACTTTGCCAAAATAGTTCAGTTGGGAGAGCGTTAGACTGAAGATCTAAAGGTCCCTTATTTGAACCAGGCTTTCATTGGACTTGTGAGTGCTTTTTGCACTCCGTCCTGAAGCCCAAGGGTCCGTTGCCTTTGTCGACGCCACCTTCAGAGTTGTTTCTACCCTGTGCCGCTCGGTTCCATGGTGTAACGGTAAGCACTCTGGACTCTGAATCTAGCGATCTGAGTTCAAGTTTTGGTGGAACCTGGACTGAAATGAGGTTGACCTAAATTAAGCTAAATTAAAAGACCGACTTGCTGTGGGATCATTAATAAAGCTGCTCCAACAGAGAGGTAGCGCATGCTGACAAGTTCAATACCCGCCGTCAGGATGCGCTACCATACTTAACACTAGACCAAGATGATTAGTAAGGACAACAGTTCGTGAGGAAACCCGTTTATTTCCTCACCTGAAGGACCGTCCTTTTTACAAGGACCGCTTGATCTAAAGGTCGATTCTTTTTACAGTCTGAAGTACGCAGGGTTATACTAGGAAATTTGCACCCATACATGTCAGTGGATGAGCACCCCCTGTTGATCGGCATAAAAGCAGCACTAGCTTTGCCTAATGGGTCTCCCATCCAACAACAGACCAGGCTGGGGCCTGCTTAGCTTTACTGAACAAGCAAAATCTAGCTACTGCAGGCAAAGGACAGGATTTCCCTATTGGAGCTTGAATACAGATGCTCTAATAGAAGGGTAGCGCATCCTGATAGCCTCAATATGGCCGTCAGGATGCGCTACCATCTTAAACAGTAGGTCAAGTTGATTACATTCATGTCAGGGAATTAGCGCCCCCTGCTGGTCGGCCAAATAATAACTGGCACCCGCAGCATTCCAGGTCTTCTCATATTGGTCAGTCACCCAAGTACAGACCAGGCTGTGGTCTCCTTAGGTTTTAGTGAGGAACCAGACTCTGGCTACTGCATGCAAAAGACACACTTGCTGTGGGATCATTAATAAAGCTGCTGCAACAGAGAGGTAGCGCATGCTGACAAGCTCAATACCCGCCGTCAGGATGCGCTACCATACTTAACACTAGGCCAAGATGACTAGTAAGGACAACAGTTCATGAGGATGCCTGTTTATTTCCTCCCCTGAAGCACCGTCCTTTTTACAAGGACCGTTTTATCAAAAGGTCGATTCTTTTTACAGTCTGAAGTCCGCAGAGTTATACTAGGAAATTTGCACCCATACATGTCAGGGGATGGCCGCCCCCTGTTGATCGGCATAAAAGTCGCACAAGCCTTCCCTAATGGGTCTCCCATCCAAAAGCAGACTAGGCTGGGGCCTGCTTAGCTTTACTGAATAAGCAGAGTCTAGCTACTGCAGGCAAAGGACATGACTTGCCTGTGGGACCTTGATCTGTTGTTGTTCTGTTGCGGTGCTGCAATGTAGCGTTCTGCCGTTTAATTCAGCCTCGTGTCCTTTGCTTTTGACGTGTTAATCAACATTAAACTGGGAAGGCAGGCCATGGCAGTGACGGTACGGCAGAAACGGGCTTCCACCCGGTCACATGAGCCCTTCTTCTACACTTGCCAACTGCAGAAGCGGGATGTCTGAGCGCCTGAAGCCAGGAGTGTAGTGAAGCACATGGCCGGGCGACTGCTGACAACAGGTGGCTCGTTGGTCTAGGGGTATGATTCTCGCTTAGGGTGCGAGAGGTCCCGGGTTCAAATCCCGGATGAGCCCTAAGCCCAGCCTGATGTCCGTCGCCCTGGTGTTTTTTGGGCAACATTCGATTAAGAGGGCACCCCAAGCTGGTGGCGAAACGGCAAAACGGAGTTTTTGCTGTTGTTTTTTGTTTTGTTCGCAGCCATGTGCGTCTTCTGTTTGCATTTGCCAACCACAGGAGAACACGACGGCAGGTGGCTCGTTGGTCTAGGGGTGTGATTCTCGCTTAGAGGTCCCGGGTTCAAATTCCGGACGAGCCCGCCTGCAGCTTCAAAAGCACTGCTTTCTGCTTTCTTTGGCTCAGTTGCACAGCATCATTAGGTAGGATTGACGTCGTCCTGACGCTCGAGGGTCCGTTGCCTTTCTGGACGCTGCCGTCAGAGTTGTTTCAACCGTCACCGCTCGGTTCCAGGATGTAACGATTAGATCTCTGAACTCCGAATCCAGCGATTCGGGTTTAAAACTTGGTGGAACCTGCTCGTTCCTTTGACGGGCAGCGCTCGTTAATGAAGAGTCTACGCCAAAACGCGCTAATCTAGACTGAAACAACGTTGACCTAAACTGAGCTGACTAATATCACCGTTGTCTTCCGCAGACATCGAACAATTGCTCTCCAGTAAAAACAGGATGACGTGTGTGGCTGTGCTGCAATGTAGCCTTGTGCCATTTAATTCAGCCTCGTGTCCTTTGCTTTTGACATGTTAATCAACATTAAACTGAGAAAGCAGGCCATGGTATTGAAGGTACGGCAGAAACGGGCTTCTCAGAAATCCACCCAGTCACATGTGCCCTTCTTCTACACTTGCCAACTGCAGAAGCGGGATGTCTGAGCGCCTGAAGGCAGGAGCGCAGTGAAGCACATGGCCGCTAGAGACAGGTGGTTCGTTGGTCTAGAGGTATGATTCTCGCTTAGGGTGCGAGAGGTCCCGGGTTCAAATCCCGTATGAGCCCGCCTGCAGCTTCGAATGCACTGCTGTCTTTGGCTCAGTTGAACAGCATCATTAGGTAGGATTGACGTCATCCTGCTTGTGGTCTTTCAGTGTCGGTTAGAGAGCGGCGCAATGGCCTTTGGTGCCGTTGCTCAGTTGGGAGAGCGTTAGACTGAAGGTCCTGGGTTTTGCACTCCGTCCAGCTGCTCGAGGGTCCGTCGCCTTTTGGGTTTAAAGCGATTCGGGTTTAAAACTTGGTGGAACCTGCTCGGTCCTTTGACTGCTCGTTACTGAAGAATCTACGCCACAACACCAAAACGAGCTAATCTATACTGAAACAACGGTAACCTAAATTGAGCTGACTAATAGCACCGTTGTCTTCTGCAGACATCGAACTATTGCTCTCCGCAGGCAAGACGGTGGCTCGTTGGTCTAGGGGTATGATTCTCGCTTCGGGTGCGAGAGGTCCTGGGTTCAAATCCCGGACGAGCCCGTCTGCAGCTTTGAAAACCTCGTTTTAGAGGATTAGCCGTCAATCCCGCTTTCTTTACCAGGAGCGCAGTGAAGTACGGCCTTGAGCGTCAAGCAGCGGGTGGCTCCTTGCTCTAGAGGTGTGATTCTCGCTTAAGGTGCAAGAGGTGCCGTGTGCAAATCCAGGCCGAGCTCGTCTGTGGCTTTGGGAGCGCAGTTCTTAAGGAGTATCCAGCCGTCCTGCTTTCCTTGGCTCAGTCGAACGACATGGTTAGGTAGGACTGACTTTGCCAAAATAGTTCAGTTGGGAGAGCGTTAGACTGAAGATCTAAAGGTCCCTTATTTGATCCAGGCTTTCATTGGACTTGTGAGTGCTTTTTGCACTCCGTCCTGAAGCCAAAGGGTCCGTTGCCTTTGTCGACGCCACCTTCAGAGTTGTTTCTACCCTGCGCCGCTCGGTTCCATGGTGTAACGGTAAGCACTCTGGACTCTGAATCTAGCGATCTGAGTTCAAGTTTTGGTGGAACCTGGACTGAAATGAGGTTGACCTAAATTAAGCTAAATTAAAAGACAGACTTGCTGTGGGATCATTAATAAAGCTGCTCCAACAGAGAGGTAGCGCATGCTGACAAGTTCAATACCCGCCGTCAGGATGCGCTACCATACTTAACACTAGACCAAGATGATTAGTAAGGACAACAGTTCGTGAGGAAACACGTTTATTTCCTCACCTGAAGGACCGTCCTTTTTACAAGGACCGCTTGATCAAAAGGTCGATTCTTTTTACAGTCTGAAGTACGCAGGGTTATACTAGGAAATTCAAACCGCTATGTCAGTGGATGATAACCCCCTGTTGACGGCATAAAGCAGTAATAAGCGGGCTTCAATGGGTCTCCTTATCCAACAACAGACCAGGCTAGCCTGCTTAGCTTACTCGAACAAGCAAAATCTACTACCGCAGGCAAAGGACATGATTTCCTATTGAGTTTGAATACGATGCTCTTAATAGAAGGGTAGCGATCCTGATAAATAATATGGCCAGGATGCTTACCATCTTAAACAGTAGGTCGCTGATTACATTCATAAAGTCAGGAATTAGCGCCTCCCCGCTGGTCGCCAAATAATACTAAGTGTTCAGCAGTACCCAGGTCTTCTCATATTGGTCAGTCACCCAAGTACACCAGTCGTGGTCTCCTTAGGTTTTGTGTGTGAGGAACCAGACTCTGGCTACTGCATGCAAAGACACCCTGCTGTGGGATCATTAATAAAGCTGTTCGAGAGGTAGCTATTGACAAGCTCAATAATCTTCGTGATGCGCCACCATACCTTCTAACACCAGGCCAAGATGATTCTGCGCGTTTTCCAACAGTTCGAGGATGCCTGTTTATTTCCTCACCTGAAGCACCGTCCTTTTTACAAGGACCGTTTTATCAAAAGGTCGATTCTTTTTACAGTCTGAAGTCCGCAGAGTTATACTAGGAAATTTGCACCCATACATGTCAGGGGATGACCGCCCCCTGTTGATCGGCATAAAAGTAGCACAAGCCTTCCCTAATGGGTCTCCCATCCAAAAGCAGACTAGGCTGGGGCCTGCTTAGCTTTACTGAATAAGCAGAGTCTAGCTACTGCAGGCAAAGGACAGGACTTGCCTGTGGGACCTTGATCTGTTGTTGTTCTGTTGCTGTGCTGCAATGTAGCGTTCTGCCGTTTAATTCAGCCTCGTGTCCTTTGCTTTTGACGGGTTAATCAACATTAAACTGGGAAGGCAGGCCATGGCAGTGACGGTACGGCAGAAACGGGCTTCCACCCGGTCACATGAGCCCTTCTTCTACACTTGCCAACTGCAGAAGCGGGATGTCTGAGCGCCTGAAGCCAGGAGTGCAGTGAAGCACATGGCCGGGCGACTGCTAACAACAGGGGGCTCGTTGGTCTAGGGGTATGATTCTCGCTTAGGGTGCGAGAGGTCCCGGGTTCAAATCCCGGACGAGCCCTGAACCCAGCCTGATGTCCGGCGCCCTGGTGTTTTTTGGGCAACATTCGATTAAGAGGGCACCCCAAGCTGGTGGCGAAACGGCAAAAAGGAGTTTTTGCTGTTGTTTTTTGTTTTGTTCGCAGCCATGTGCGTCTTCTGTTTGCATTTGCCAACCACAGGAGAACCCGACGGCAGGTGGCTCGTTGGTCTAGGGGTGTGATTCTCGCTTAGAGGTCCCGGGTTCAAATTCCTGACGAGCCCGCCTGCAGCTTCAAAAGCGCTGCTTTCTGCTTTCTTTGGCTCAGTTGCACAGCATCATTAGGTAGGATTGACGTCGTCCTGACGCTCGAGGGTCCGTTGCCTTTCTGGACGCTGCCGTCAGAGTTGTTTCAGCCGTCACCGCTCGGTTCCAGGATGTAACGATTAGCTCTCTGAACTCCGAATCCAGCGATTCGGGTTTAAAACTTGGTGGAACCTGCTCGTTCCTTTGACGGGCAGCGCTCGTTAATGAAGAGTCTACGCCAAAACGCGCTAATCTAGACTGAAACAACGTTGACCTAAACTGAGCTGACTAATATCACCGTTGTCTTCCGCAGACATCGAACAATTGCTCTCCAGTAAAAACAGGATGACGTGTGTGGCTGTGCTGCAATGTAGCCTTGTGCCATTTAATTCAGCCTCGTGTCCTTTGCGTTTGACATGTTAATCAACATTAAACTGAGAAAGCAGGCCATGGTAGTGAAGGTACGGCAGAAACGGGCTTCTCAGAAATCCACCCAGTCACATGTGCCCTTCTTCTACACTTGCCAACTGCAGAAGCAGGATGTCTGAGCGCCTGAAGGCAGGAGCGCAGTGAAGCACATGGCCGCTAGAGGTAGGTGGCTCGTTGGTCTAGGGGTATGATTCTCGCTTAGGGTGCGAGAGGTCCCGGGTTCAAATCCCGGACGAGCCCGCCTGCAGCTTCGAATGCACTGCTTTCTTTGGCTCAGTTGAACAGCATCATTAGGTAGGATTGACGTCATCCTGCTTGTGGTCGGTTAGAGAGCGGGGCAATGGCCTTTGGTGCCGTTGCTCAGTTGGGAGAGCGTTAGACTGAAGGTCCTGGGTTTTGCACTCCGTCCAGATGCTCGAGGGTCCGGCGCCTTTTGGGTTTAAAGCGATTCGGGTTTAAAACTTGGTGGAACCTGCTCGGTCCTTTGACTGCTCGTTACTGAAGAATCTACGCCACAACACCAAAACGAGCTAATCTATACTGAAACAACGGTAACCTAAATTGAGCTGACTAATAGCACCGTTGTCTTCTGCAGACATCGAACAATTGCTCTCCGCAGGCAGCACGGTGGCTCGTTGGTGTAGGGGTATGATTCTCGCTTCGGGTGCGAGAGGTCCCGGGTTCAAATCCCGGACGAGCCCGTCTGCAGCTTTGAAAACCTCGTTTTAGAGGATTAGCCGGCAATCCCGCTTTCTTTACCAGGAGCGCAGTGAAGTACGGCCTTGAGCGTCAAGCAGCGGGTGGCTCCTTGCTCTAGAGGTGTGATTCTCGCTTAAGGTGCAAGAGGTGCCGTGTGCAAATCCAGGACGAGCTCGTCTGTGGCTTTGGGAGCGCAGTTCTTAAGGAGTATCCAGCCGTCCTGCTTTCCTTGGCTCAGTCGAACGACATGGTTAGGTAGGACTGACTTTGCCAAAATAGTTCAGTTGGGAGAGCGTTAGACTGAAGATCTAAAGGTCCCTTATTTGATCCAGGCTTTCATTGGACTTGTGAGTGCATTTTGCACTCCGTCCTGAAGCCCAAGGGTCCGTTGCCTTTGTCGACGCCACCTTCAGAGTTGTTTCTACCCTGCGCCGCTCCGTTCCATGGTGTAACGGTAAGCACTCTGGACTCTGAATCTAGCGATCTGAGTTCAAGTTTTGGTGGAACCTGGACTGAAATGAGGTTGACCTAAATTAAGCTAAATTAAAAGACAGACTTGCTGTGGGATCATTAATAAAGCTGCTCCAACAGAGAGGTAGCGCATGCTGACAAGTTCAATACCCGCCGTCAGGATGCGCTACCATACTTAACACTAGACCAAGATGATTTGTAAGGAAAACAGTTCGTGAGGAAACCCGTTTATTTCCTCACCTGAAGGACCGTCCTTTTTACAAGGACCGCTTGATCAAAAGGTCAATTCTTTTTACAGTCTGAAGTACGCAGGGTTATACTAGGAAATTTGCACCCATACATGTCAGTGGATGAGCACCCCCTGTTGATCGGCATAAAAGCAGCACAAGCTTTGCCTAATGGGTCTCCCATCCAACAACAGACCAGGCTGGGGCCTGCTTAGCTTTAATGAACAAGCAAAATCTAGCTACTGCAGGCAAAGGACATGATTTCCCTATTGGAGCTTGAATACAGATGCTCTAATAGAAGGGTAGCGCATCCTGATAGCCTCAATATGGCCGTCAGGATGCGCTACCATCTTAAACAGTAGGTCAAGTTGATTACATACATGTCAGGGAATGAGCGCCCCCTGCTGGTCGGCCAAAAAATAACTGGCACCAGGAGCATTCCAGGTCTTCTCATATTGGTCAGCCACCCAAGGACAGACCAGGCTCTGGTCTCCTTAGCTTTTAGTGAGGAACCAGACTCTGGCTACTGCATGCAAAAGACACACTTGCTGTGGGATCATTAATAAATCTGCTCCAACAGAGAGGTAGCGCATGCTGACAAGCTCAATACCCGCCGTCAGGATGCGCTACCATACTTAACACTAGGCCAAGATGACTAGTAAGGACAACAGTTCATGAGGATGCCTGTTTATTTCCTCACCTGAAGCACCGTCCTTTTTAGCTGGCCACCCCCACTCAGTTGTCAACAAAGCCTTTTTAGCCGCGCAGCGCCTGGACGTTGGCCTCTTGCCTAGATGCTTTGATCCTCTGAGCCGCCCTCCCCAGCCCACATGTGCAGGGTGGCGCCGTGGCTTAGTTGGTCAAAGCGCCTGTCTAGTAAACAGGAGATCCTGGGTTCGAATCCCAGCGGTGCCTTTCGGGGAGCTCTAGCACCTCCGTGGCTGTTCTTCCCGAGAATGCAACGCAAACGGTGGTGCAGTGCAGCAGCAGGTGGTTTCGGTTGCAAACCAGCGAAGATTGCTGCCGAATCCTGGGTTCGAATCCCAGCTGAGCCTTTGGTTGTGCGCCTCAATACAGCAGAGTGCGGGCTTTTCCGAAAAAGGGCGGCAAATGAGGACAGTGGACGCTTTCTCTCGTGCCACCACCCCCCTCACCTGCTTTTGAAAGATAGCATCCCAGGCTAACTTAGCTTAGCTGGTCAAAGCGTCTGCCTTGTAAACAGGAGATCATGAGTTCGAATCCCAGCGGTGCCTCTCCACCGGTGGCTGTCGCTGCTTCTACGCTCGCTGTTGGACAGTCGCCCCCGAGGACACTGTACGCTTTCGAACCAGGCATCAGTTGTACGGTGACCCGAGGACCTGTCTTTCTGCCCACACAGCGAGCGACTCGACCTGAGCTAGATGGGCACAAATACGGAAGAAAAGCCTTCACGTGGCCCAGCCTGGTGCTCCGACAGGCTCTGTGGCGCAATGGATAGCGCATTGGACTTCTAGGCTGCCGGGAGAGGCCATTCAAAGGTTGTGGGTTCGAGTCCCACCAGAGTCGTGGCTTTTGGCATTTTGTGAAGCCCATACTGCGCAGTGTTGCCCTTGGGCAGCAGAGACCATTTTGAGGCCTCCTGTTCTCAACATACATTGATTTAAAAAATGTCAAAAAATTCTTTGGCTCAGTTGCACAGCATCATTAGGTAGGATTGCCGTCGTCCTGACGCTCGAGGGTCCGTTGCCTTTCTGGACGCTGCCGTCAGAGTTGTTTCTACCCTGCAAACAGAAGGGCAGACACCGCTGTCACCGCTCGGTTCCGCGATGTAACGATTAGCTCTCTGGACTCCGAATCCAGCGATTCGGGTTTAAACCTTGGTGGAACCTGCTCGTTCCTTTGACGGGCAGCGCTCGTTACTGAAGAGTCTACGCCACAACGCCAAAACGCGCTAATCTAGACTGAAACAACGTTGACCTAAACTGAGCTGACTAATATCACCGTTGTCTTCCGCAGACCTCGAACAATTGCTCTCCAGTAAAAACAGGATGACGTGTGTGGCTGTGCTGCAATGTAGCCTTGTGCCATTTAATTCAGCCTCGTGTCCTTTGCTTTTGACATGTTAATCAACATTAAACTGAGAAAGCAGGCCATGGTAGTGAAGGTACGGCAGAAACGGGCTTCTCAGAAATCCACCCAGTCACATGTGCCCTTCTTCTACACTTGCCAACTGCAGAAGCGGGATGTCTGAGCGCCTGAAGGCAGGAGCGCAGTGAAGCACATGGCCGCTAGAGATAGGCTGTTAGACTGAAGGTCCTGGGTTTTGCACTCCGTCCAGATGCTCGAGGGTCCGTCGCCTTTTGGGTTTAAAGCGATTCGGGTTTAAAACTTGGTGGAACCTGCTCGGTCCTTTGACTGCTCGTTACTGAAGAATCTACGCCACAACACCAAAACGAGCTAATCTATACTGAAACAACGGTAACCTAAATTGAGCTGACTAATAGCACCGTTGTCTTCTGCAGACATCGAACTATTGCTCTCCGCCGGCAAGACGGTGGCTCGTTGGTCTAGGGGTATGATTCTCGCTTTCGGGTGCGAGAGGTCCCGGGTTCAAATCCCGGACGAGCCCGTCTGCAGCTTTGAAAACCTGTTTTAGAGGATTAGCCGTCAATCCCGCTTTCTTTACCAGGAGCGCAGTGAAGTACGGCCTTGAGCGTCAAGCAGCGGGTGGCTCCTTGCTCTAGAGGTGTGATTCTCGCTTAAGGTGCAAGAGGTGCCGTGTGCAAATCCAGGACGAGCTCGTCTGTGGCTTTGGGAGCGCAGTTCTTAAGGAGTATCCAGCCGTCCTGCTTTCCTTGGCTCAGTCGAACGACATGGTTAGGTAGGACTGACTTTGCCAAAATAGTTCAGTTGGGAGAGCGTTAGACTGAAGATCTAAAGGTCCCTTATTTGATCCAGGCTTTCATTGGACTTGTGAGTGCTTTTTGCACTCCGTCCTGAAGCCCAAGCGTCCGTTGCCTTTGTCGACGCCACCTTCAGAGTTGTTTCTACCCTGTGCCGCTCGGTTCCATGGTGTAACGGTAAGCACTCTGGACTCTGAATCTAGCGATCTGAGTTCAAGTTTTGGTGGAACCTGGACTGAAATGAGGTTGACCTAAATTAAGCTAAATTAAAAGACAGACTTGCTGTGGGATCATTAATAAAGCTGCTCCAACAGAGAGGTAGCGCATGCTGACAAGTTCAATACCCGCCGTCAGGATGCGCTACCATACTTAACACTAGACCAAGATGATTAGTAAGGACAACAGTTCGTGAGGAAACCCGTTTATTTCCTCACCTGAAGGACCGTCCTTTTTACAAGGACCGCTTGATCAAAAGGTCGATTCTTTTTACAGTCTGAAGTACGCAGGGTTATACTAGGAAATTTGCACCCATACATGTCAGTGGATGAGCACCCCCTGTTGATCGGCATAAAAGCAGCACAAGCTTTGCCTAATGGGTCTCCCATCCAACAACAGACCAGGCTGGGGCCTGCTTAGCTTTACTGAACAAGCAAAATCTAGCTACTGCAGGCAAAGGACATGATTTCCCTATTGGAGCTTGAATACAGATGCTCTAATAGAAGGGTAGCGCATCCTGATAGCCTCAATATGGCCGTCAGGATGCGCTACCATCTTAAACAGTAGGTCAAGTTGATTAAATTCATGTCAGGGAATTAGCGCCCCCTGCTGGTCGGCCAAATAATAACTGGCACCAGCAGCATTCCAGGTCTTCTCATATTGGTCAGTCACCCAAGTACAGACCAGGCTGTGGTCTCCTTAGGTTTTAGTGAGGAACCAGACTCTGGCTACTGCATGCAAAAGACACACTTGCTGTGGGATCATTAATAAAGCTGCTCCAACAGAGAGGTAGCGCATGCTGACAAGCTCAATACCCGCCGTCAGGATGCGCTACCATACTTAACACTAGGCCAAGATGACTAGTAAGGACAACAGTTCATGAGGATGCCTGTTTATTTCCTCACCTGAAGCACCGTCCTTTTTACAAGGACCGTTTTATCAAAAGGTCGATTCTTTTTACAGTCTGAAGTCCGCAGAGTTATACTAGGAAATCTGCATCCATACATGTCAGGGGATGGCCGCCCCCTGTTGATCGGCATAAAAGTAGCACAAGCCTTCCCTAATGGGTCTCCCATCCAAAAGCAGACTAGGCTGGGGCCTGCTTAGCTTTACTGAATAAGCAGAGTCTAGCTACTGCAGGCAAAGGACATGACTTGCCTGTGGGACCTTGATCTGTTGTTGTTCTGTTGCTGTGCTGCAATGTAGCGTTCTGCCGTTTAATTCAGCCTCGTGTCCTTTGCTTTTGACGTGTTAATCAACATTAAACTGGGAAGGCAGGCCATGGCAGTGACGGTACGGCAGAAACGGGCTTCCACCCGGTCACATGAGCCCTTCTTCTACACTTGCCAACTGCAGAAGCGGGATGTCTGAGCGCCTGAAGCCAGGAGTGCAGTGAAGCACATGGCCGGGCGACTGCTAACAACAGGTGGCTCGTTGGTCTAGGGGTATGATTCTCGCTTAGGGTGCGAGAGGTCCCGGGTTCAAATCCCGGACGAGCCCTGAACCCAGCCTGATGTCCGTCGCCCTGGTGTTTTTTGGGCAACATTCGATTAAGATGGTGGCGAAACGGCAAAAAGGAGTTTTTGCTGTTGTTTTTTGTTTTGTTCGCAGCCATGTGCGTCTTCTGTTTGCATTTGCCAACCACAGGAGAACACGACGGCAGGTGGCTCGTTGGTCTAGGGGTGTGATTCTCGCTTAGAGGTCCCGGGTTCAAATTCCGGACGAGCCCGCCTGCAGCTTCAAAAGCGCTGCTTTCTGCTTTCTTTGGCTCAGTTGCACAGCATCATTAGGTAGGATTGACGTCGTCCTGACGCTCGAGGGTCCGTTGCCTTTCTGGACGCTGCCGTCAGAGTTGTTTCAACCGTCACCGCTCGGTTCCACGATGTAACGATTAGCTCTCTGAACTCCGAATCCAGCGATTCGAGTTTAAAACTTGGTGGAACCTGCTCGTTCCTTTGACGGGCAGCGCTCGTTAATGAAGAGTCTACGCCAAAACGCGCTAATCTAGACTGAAACAACGTTGACCTAAATTGAGCTGACTAATATCACCGTTGTCTTCTGCAGACATCGAACAATTGCTCTCCAGTAAAAACAGGATGACGTGTGTGGCTGTGCTGCAGTGTAGTCTTTCAAATGCTGGACGCTTGGCCACGCTTGGCCAACAAACACAGAGGCTAGCTGGCCACCCCCACTCAGTTGTCAACAAAGCCTTTTTAGCCGCGCAGCGCCTGGACGTTGGCCTCTTGCCTAGATGCTTTGATCCTCTGAGCCGCCCTCCCCAGCCCACATGTGCAGGGTGGCGCCGTGGCTTAGTTGGTTAAAGCGCCTGTCTAGTAAACAGGAGATCCTGGGTTAGAATCCCAGCGGTGCCTTTCGGGGGAGCTCTGGCACCTCCTTGGAGGCCGTGGCATTTCTTCCCGAGAACGCAACGCAAACGTTGGTGCAGAGCAGAGCAGCAGCAGGTGGTTTCGTTTGCAAACCAGCCCTCGGCTGTTGCCGAAGAATGTTGGCCCGGGCGGAACCGCCCCAGCAGCGGGGCGCCGTGGCGTAGTTGGTCAAAGCGCCTGTCTTGTAAACAGGAGATCCTGGGTTCGAATCCCAGCGGTGCCTTTCGGGGAGCTCTGGCACCTCCTTGGAGGCCGTGGCTTTTCTTCCCGAGAACGCAACGCAAACGTTGGTGCAGAGCAGCAGCAGGTGGTTTCATTTGCAAACCAGCCCTCGGCTGTTGCCGAAGAATGCTGGCCCAGGCGGAACCGTCACGGCAACGGGGCGCCGTGGCTTAGTTGGTTAAAGCGCCTGTCTCGTAAACAGGAGATCCTGGGTTCGAATCCCAGCAGAGCCTTTGGTTGTGCGCCTCAATACAGCAGAGTGTGGGCTTTTCCGAAAAAGGGCGGCAAATGCGGAGCGTGAGGACAGTGGACGCTTTCTCTCGCGCCACCACCCCCCTCACCTGCTTTTGAAAGATAGCATCCCAGGCTAACTTAGCTTAGCTGGTCAAAGCGTCTGCCTTGTAAACAGTAGATCATGAGTTCGAATCCCAGCGGTGCCTCTCCACCGGTGGCTGTCGCTGCTTCTACGCTCGCTGTTGGACAGTCGACCCCGAGGACACTGTACGCTTTCGAACCAGGCATCAGTTGTACGGTGACCCGAGGACCTGTCTTTCTGCCCACACTGCGAGCGACTCGACCTGAGCTAGATGGGCACAAATACTGAAGAAAAGCCTTCACGTGGCCCAGCCTGGTGTGCCAACAGGCTCTGTGGCGCAATGGATAGCGCATTGGACTTCTAGGCTGCCGGGAGAGGCCATTCAAAGGTTGTGGGTTCGAGTCCCACCAGAGTCGTGGCTTTTGGCATTTTGTGAAGCCCATACTGCGCAGTGTTGCCCTTGGGCAGCAGAGACCATTTTGAGGCCTCCTGTTCTCAACATACATTGATTTAAAAATCCAGCGATTCGGGTTTAAACCTTGGTGGAACCTGCTCGTTCCTTTGACGGGCAGCGCTCGTTACTGAAGAGTCTACGCCACAACGCCAAAACGCGCTAATCTAGACTGAAACAACGTTGACCTAAACTGAGCTGACTAATATCACCGTTGTCTTCCGCAGACCTCGAACAATTGCTCTCCAGTAAAAACAGGATGACGTGTGTGGCTGTGCTGCAATGTAGCCTTGTGCCATTTAATTCAGCCTCGTGTCCTTTGCTTTTGACATGTTAATCAACATTAAACTGAGAAAGCAGGCCATGGTAGTGAAGGTACGGCAGAAACGGGCTTCTCAGAAATCCACCCAGTCACATGTGCCCTTCTTCTACACTTGCCAACTGCAGAAGCGGGATGTCTGAGCGCCTGAAGGCAGGAGCGCAGTGAAGCACATGGCCGCTAGAGATAGGTGGCTCGTTGGTCTAGGGGTATGATTCTCGCTTAGGGTGCGAGAGGTCCCGGGTTCAAATCCCGTATGAGCCCGCCTGCAGCTTCGAATGCACTGCTTTCTTTGGCTCAGTTGAACAGCATCATTAGGTAGGATTGACGTCATCCTGCTTGTGGTCTTTCAGTGTCGGTTAGAGAGCGGCGCAATGGCCTTTGGTGCCGTTGCTCAGTTGGGAGAGCGTTAGACTGAAGGTCCTGGGTTTTGCACTCCGTCCAGATGCTCGAGGGTCCGTCGCCTTTTGGGTTTAAAGCGATTCGGGTTTAAAACTTGGTGGAACCTGCTCGGTCCTTTGACTGCTCGTTACTGAAGAATCTACGCCACAACACCAAAACGAGCTAATCTATACTGAAACAACGGTAACCTAAATTGAGCTGACTAATAGCACCGTTGTCTTCTGCAGACATCGAACAATTGCTCTCCGCAAGCAACACGGTGGCTCGTTGGTCTAGGGGTCCCGGGTTCAAATCCCGGACGAGCCCGTCTGCAGCTTTGAAAACCTCGTTTTAGAGGATTAGCCGTCAATCCCGCTTTCTTTACCAGGAGCGCAGTGAAGTACGGCCTTGAGGGTCAAGCAGCGGGTGGCTCCTTGCTCTAGAGGTGTGATTCTCGCTTAAGGTGCAAGAGGTGCCGTGTGCAAATCCAGGACGAGCTCGTCTGTGGCTTTGGGAGCGCAGTTCTTAAGGAGTATCCAGCCGTCCTGCTTTCCTTGGCTCAGTCGAACGACATGGTTAGGTAGGACTGACTTTGCCAAAATAGTTCAGTTGGGAGAGCGTTAGACTGAAGATCTAAAGGTCCCTTATTTGATCCAGGCTTTCATTGGACTTGTGAGTGCTTTTTGCACTCCGTCCTGAAGCCCAAGGGTCCGTTGCCTTTGTCGACGCCACCTTCAGAGTTGTTTCTACCCTGCGCCGCTCGGTTCCATGGTGTAACGGTAAGCACTCTGGACTCTGAATCTAGCGATCTGAGTTCAAGTTTTGGTGGAACCTGGACTGAAATGAGGTTGACCTAAATTAAGCTAAATTAAAAGACAGACTTGCTGTGGGATCATTAATAAAGCTGCTCCAACAGAGAGGTAGCGCATGCTGACAAGTTCAATACCCGCCGTCAGGATGCGCTACCATACTTAACACTAGACCAAGATGATTAGTAAGGACAACAGTTCGTGAGGAAACCCGTTTATTTCCTCACCTGAAGGACCGTCCTTTTTACAAGGACCTTTTTACAAGGACCGCTTGATCAAAAGGTCGATTCTTTTTACAGTCTGAAGTACGCAGGGTTATACTAGGAAATTTGCACCCATTCATGTCAGTGGATGAGCACCCCCTGTTGATCGGCATAAAAGCAGCACAAGCTTTGCCTAATGGGTCTCCCATCCAACAACAGACCAGGCTGGGGCCTGCTTAGCTTTACTGAATAAGCAGAGTCTAGCTACTGCAGGCAAAGGACATGACTTGCCTGTGGGACCTTGATCTGTTGTTGTTCTGTTGCTGTGCTGCAATGTAGCGTTCTGCCGTTTAATTCAGCCTCGTGTCCTCTGCTTTTGACGTGTTAATCAACATTAAACTGGGAAGGCAGGCCATGGCAGTGACGGTACGGCAGAAACGGGCTTCCACCCGGTCACATGAGCCCTTCTTCTACACTTGCCAACTGCAGAAGCGGGATGTCTGAGCGCCTGAAGCCAGGAGTGCAGTGAAGCACATGGCCGGGCGACTGCTAACAACAGGTGGCTCGTTGGTCTAGGGGTATGATTCTCGCTTAGGGTGCGAGAGGTCCCGGGTTCAAATCCCGGATGAGCCCTAAGCCCAGCCTGATGTCCGTCGCCCTGGTGTTTTTTGGGCAACATTCGATTAAGAGGGCACCCCAAGCTGGTGGCGAAACGGCAAAACGGAGTTTTTGCTGTTGTTTTTTGTTTTGTTCGCAGCCATGTGCGTCTTCTGTTTGCATTTGCCAACCACAGGAGAACACGACGGCAGGTGGCTCGTTGGTCTAGGGGTGTGATTCTCGCTTAGAGGTCCCGGGTTCAAATTCCGGACGAGCCCGCCTGCAGCTTCAAAAGCACTGCTTTCTGCTTTCTTTGGCTCAGTTGCACAGCATCATTAGGTAGGATTGACGTCGTCCTGACGCTCGAGGGTCCGTTGCCTTTCTGGACGCTGCCGTCAGAGTTGTTTCAACCGTCACCGCTCGGTTCCAGGATGTAACGATTAGATCTCTGAACTCCGAATCCAGCGATTCGGGTTTAAAACTTGGTGGAACCTGCTCGTTCCTTTGACGGGCAGCGCTCGTTAATGAAGAGTCTACGCCAAAACGCGCTAATCTAGACTGAAACAACGTTGACCTAAACTGAGCTGACTAATATCACCGTTGTCTTCCGCAGACATCGAACAATTGCTCTCCAGTAAAAACAGGATGACGTGTGTGGCTGTGCTGCAATGTAGCCTTGTGCCATTTAATTCAGCCTCGTGTCCTTTGCTTTTGACATGTTAATCAACATTAAACTGAGAAAGCAGGCCATGGTATTGAAGGTACGGCAGAAACGGGCTTCTCAGAAATCCACCCAGTCACATGTGCCCTTCTTCTACACTTGCCAACTGCAGAAGCGGGATGTCTGAGCGCCTGAAGGCAGGAGCGCAGTGAAGCACATGGCCGCTAGAGACAGGTGGTTCGTTGGTCTAGGGGTATGATTTTCGCTTAGGGTGCGAGAGGTCCCGGGTTCAAATCCCGTATGAGCCCGCCTGCAGCTTCGAATGCACTGCTTTCTTTGGCTCAGTTGAACCTCATTAGGTAGGATTGACGTCATCCTGCTTGTGGTCTTTCAGTGTCGGTTAGAGAGCGGCGCAATGGCCTTTGGTGCCGTTGCTCAGTTGGGAGAGCGTTAGACTGAAGGTCCTGGGTTTTGCACTCCGTCCAGATGCTCGAGGGTCCGTCGCCTTTTGGGTTTAAAGCGATTCGGGTTTAAAACTTGGTGGAACCTGCTCGGTCCTTTGACTGCTCGTTACTGAAGAATCTACGCCATAACACCAAAACGAGCTAATCTATACTGAAACAACGGTAACCTAAATTGAGCTGACTAATAGCACCGTTGTCTTCTGCAGACATCGAACAATTGCTCTCCGCAGGCAACACGGTGGCTCCTTGGTCTAGGGGTATGATTCTCGCTTCGGGTGTGAGAGGTCCCGGGTTCAAATCCCGGACGAGCCTGTCTGCAGCTTTGAAAACCTTGTTTTAGAGGATTAGCCGTCAATCCCGCTTTCTTTACCAGGAGCGCAGTGAAGTACGGCCTTGAGCGTCAAGCAGCGGGTGGCTCCTTGCTCTAGAGGTGTGATTCTCGCTTAAGGTGCAAGAGGTGCCGTGTGCAAATCCAGGACGCGCTCGTCTGTGGCTTTGGGAGCGCAGTTCTTAAGGAGTATCCAGCCGTCCTGCTTTCCTTGGCTCAGTCGAACGACATGGTTAGGTAGGACTGACTTTGCCAAAATAGTTCAGTTGGGAGAGCGTTAGACTGAAGATCTAAAGGTCCCTTATTTGATCCAGGCTTTCACTGGACTTGTGAGTGCTTTTTGCACTCCGTCCTGAAGCCCAAGGGTCCGTTGCCTTTGTCGACGCCACCTTCAGAGTTGTTTCTACCCTGCGCCGCTCGGTTCCATGGTGTAACGGTAAGCACTCTGGACTCTGAATCTAGCGATCTGAGTTCAAGTTTTGGTGGAACCTTGACTGAAATGAGGTTGACCTAAATTAAAAGACAGACTTGCTGTGGGATCATTAATAAAGCTGCTCCAACAGAGAGGTAGCGCATGCTGACAAGTTCAATACCCGCAGTCAGGATGCGCTACCATACTTAACACTAGACCAAGATGATTAGTAAGGACAACAGTTCGTGAGGAAACCCGTTTATTTCCTCACCTGAAGGACCGTCCTTTTTACAAGGACCGCTTGATCTAAAGGTCGATTCTTTTTACAGTCTGAAGTACGCAGGGTTATACTAGGAAATTTGCACCCATACATGTCAGTGGATGAGCACCCCCTGTTGATCGGCATAAAAGCAGCACAAGCTTTGCCTAATGGGTCTCCCATCCAACAACAGACCAGGCTGGGGCCTGCTTAGCTTTACTGAATAAGCAGAGTCTAGCTACTGCAGGCAAAGGACATGACTTGCCTGTGGGACCTTGATCTGTTGTTGTTCTGTTGCTGTGCTGCAATGTAGCGTTCTGCCGTTTAATTCAGCCTCGTGTCCTTTGCTTTTGACGTGTTAATCAACATTAAACTGGGAAGGCAGGCCATGGTATTGAAGGTACGGCAGAAACGGGCTTCTCAGAAATCCACCCAGTCACATGTGCCCTTCTTCTACACTTGCCAACTGCAGAAGCGGGATGTCTGAGCGCCTGAAGGCAGGAGCGCAGTGAAGCACATGGCCGCTAGCGATAGGTGGCTCGTTGGTCTAGGGGTATGATTCTCGCTTAGGGTGCGAGAGGTCCCGGGTTCAAATCCCGTATGAGCCCGCCTGCAGCTTCGAATGCGCTGCTTTCTTTGGCTCAGTTGAACAGCATCATTCGGTAGGATTGACGTCATCCTGCTTGTGGTCTTTCAGTGTCGGTTAGAGAGCGGGGCAATGGCCTTTGGTGCCGTTGCTCAGTTGGGAGAGCGTTAGACTGAAGGTCCTGGGTTTTGCACTCCGTCCAGATGCTCGAGGGTCCGTCGCCTTTTGGGTTTAAAGCGATTCGGGTTTAAAACTTGGTGGAACCTGCTCGGTCCTTTGACTGCTCGTTACTGAAGAATCTACGCCCCAACACCAAAACGAGCTAATCTATACTGAAACAACGGTAACCTAAATTGAGCTGACTAATAGCACCGTTGTCTTCTGCAGACATCGAACAATTGCTCTCCGCAGGCAACACGGTGGCTCGTTGGTGTAGGGGTATGATTCTCGCTTCAGGTGCGAGAGGTCCCGGATTCAAATCCCGGACGAGCCCGTCTGCAGCTTTGAAAACCTTGTTTTAGAGGATTAGCCGTCAATCCCGCTTTCTTTACCAGGAGCGCAGTGAAGTACGGCCTTGAGCGTCAAGCAGCGGGTGGCTCCTTGCTCTAGAGGTGTGATTCTCGCTTAAGGTGCAAGAGGTGCCGTGTGCAAATCCAGGACGAGCTCGTCTGTGGCTTTGGGAGCGCAGTGCTTAAGGAGTATCCAGCCGTCCTGCTTTCCTTGGCTCAGTCGAACGACATGGTTAGGTAGGACTGACTTTGCCAAAATAGTTCAGTTGGGAGAGCGTTAGACTGAAGATCTAAAGGTCCCTTATTTGATCCAGGCTTTCATTGGACTTGTGAGTGCTTTTTGCACTCCGTCCTGAAGCCCAAGCGTCCGTTGCCTTTGTCGACGCCACCTTCAGAGTTGTTTCTACCCTGTGCCGCTCGGTTCCATGGTGTAACGGTAAGCACTCCGGACTCTGAATCTAGCGATCTGAGTTCAAGTTTTGGTGGAACCTGGACTGAAATGAGGTTGACCTAAATTAAGCTAAATTAAAAGACAGACTTGCTGTGGGATCATTAATAAAGCTGCTCCAACAGAGAGGGAGCGCATGCTGACAAGTTCAATACCCGCCGTCAGGATGCGCTACCATACTTAACACTAGACCAAGATGATTAGTAAGGACAACAGTTCGTGAGGAAACCCGTTTATTTCCTCACCTGAAGGACCGTCCTTTTTACAAGGACCGCTTGATCAAAAGGTCGATTCTTTTTACAGTCTGAAGTACGCAGGGTTATACTAGGAAATTTGCACCCATTCATGTCAGTGGATGAGCACCCCCTGTTGATCGGCATAAAAGCAGCACAAGCTTTGCCTAATGGGTCTCCCATCCAACAACAGACCAGGCTGGGGCCTGCTTAGCTTTACTGAACAAGCAAAATCTAGCTACTGCAGGCAAAGGACATGATTTCCCTATTGGAGCTGGAATACAGATGCTCTAATAGAAGGGTAGCGCATCCTGATAGCCTCAATATGGCCGTCAGGATGCGCTACCATCTTAAACAGTAGGTCAAGTTGATTACATTCATGTCAGGGAATTAGCGCACCCTGCTGGTCGGCCAAATAATAACTGGCACCAGCAGCATTCCAGGTCTTCTCATATTGGTCAGTCACCCAAGTACAGACCAGGCTGTGGTCTCCTTAGGTTTTAGTGAGGAACCAGACTCTGGCTACTGCATGCAAAAGACACACTTGCTGGGGGATCATTAATAAAGCTGCTCCAACAGAGAGGTAGCGCATGCTGACAAGCTCAATACCCGCCGTCAGGATGCGCTACCATACTTAACACTAGGCCAAGATGACTAGTAAGGACAACAGTTCATGAGGATGCCTGTTTATTTCCTCACCTGAAGCACCGTCCTTCTTACAAGGACCGTTTTATCAAAAGGTCGATTCTTTTTACAGTCTGAAGTCCGCAGAGTTATACTAGGAAATTTGCACCCATACATGTCAGGGGATGGCCGCCCCCTGTTGATCGGCATAAAAGTAGCACAAGCCTTCCCTAATGGGGCTCCCATCCAAAAGCAGACTAGGCTGGGGCCTGCTTAGCTTTACTGAATAAGCAGAGTCTAGCTACTGCAGGCAAAGGACATGACTTGCCTGTGGGACCTTGATCTGTTGTTGTTCTGTTGCTGTGCTGCAATGTAGCGTTCTGCCATTTAATTCAGCCTCGTGTCCTTTGCTTTTGACGTGTTAATCAACATTAAACTGGGAAGGCAGGCCATGGCAGTGACGGTACGGCAGAAACGGGCTGCCACCCGGTCACATGAGCCCTTCTTCTACACTTGCCAACTGCAGAAGCGGGATGTCTGAGCGCCTGAAGCCAGGAGTGCAGTGAAGCACATGGCCGGGCGACTGCTAACAACAGGTGGCTCGTTGGTCTAGGGGTATGATTCTCGCTTAGGGTGCGAGAGGTCCCGGGTTCAAATCCCGGATGAGCCCTAAGCCCAGCCTGATGTCCGTCGCCCTGGTGTTTTTTGGGCAACATTCGATTAAGAGGGCACCCCAAGCTGGTGGCGAAACGGCAAAAAGGAGTTTTTGCTGTTGTTTTTTGTTTTGTTCGCAGCCATGTGCGTCTTCTGTTTGCATTTGCCAACCACAGGAGAACACGACGGCAGGTGGCTCGTTGGTCTAGGGGGGTGATTCTCGCTTAGAGGTCCCGGGTTCAAATTCCGGACGAGCCCGCCTGCAGCTTCAAAAGCGCTGCTTTCTGCTTTCTTTGGCTCAGTTGCACAGCATCATTAGGTAGGATTGACGTCGTCCTGACGCTCGAGGGTCCGTTGCCTTTCTGGACGCTGCCGTCAGAGTTGTTTCAACCGTCACCGCTCGGTTCCAGGATGTAACGATTAGATCTCTGAACTCCGAATCCAGCGATTCGGGTTTAAAACTTGGTGGAACCTGCTCGTTCCTTTGACGGGCAGCGCTCGTTAATGAAGAGTCTACGCCAAAACGCGCTAATCTAGACTGAAACAACGTTGACCTAAACTGAGCTGACTAATATCACCGTTGTCTTCCGCAGACCTCGAACAATTGCTCTCCAGTAAACACAGGATGACGTGTGTGGCTGTGCTGCAATGTAGCCTTGTGCCATTTAATTCAGCCTCGTGTCCTTTGCTTTTGACATGTTAATCAACATTAAACTGAGAAAGCAGGCCATGGTAGTGAAGGTACGGCAGAAACGGGCTTCTCAGAAATCCACCCAGTCACATGTGCCCTTCTTCTACACTTGCCAACTGCAGAAGCGGGATGTCTGAGCGCCTGAAGGCAGGAGCGCAGTGAAGCACATGGCCGCTAGCGATAGGTGGCTCGTTGGTCTAGG